>JAHZMU010002951.1:0-28601 GCA_027743725.1 Rambutsinella grinnellia | reverse complement strand
CGTTTAGAAACAAAAAAGCCTTAGGAGTGAGACCGAAAAAAGTCCACGCGTAATAAGTAGATAGATTGTAATTAAAAATGAATGAGCGTTGCGAAGAAGGTGTGGATTAATGGGATGTTTCAAGCAGGCATTTTCACTTAAAATCCAAATCATGATTTGAAGCAATCACATCTGCACATGAAGCCGGGTCCGCATGAGTGATCATTTGATCCAGTGCATCCGCCACTTGCCTCAAAAATTGGTTGTTGGTTTCCAACTTCCTTCCCCGTAGCGTTTATAATTGGACCTCCTGGATTAATGCAGACGCATTGACATTTTCCGATACCTCCGTTGCATGGGACACCTTGAAGAAAGCATTTAGGATGTTCTGCTGAAGACTTTAAAATCAAAATACATTTCAATTTATTGTACATAAGTATTTAAGAAATATGCAATAGATTATCCAATTTGGATAAGTAGTTTTTGGCTCATAATTATTTTAAATAGATACATAAGTGCTCAACTATACCTGTATTATCAGGGCGAAGCCAAAAATCAGCAATAAATATTTCGAGGGCCCCATTTCTTACAAATGCTTTACGAAGAATCCAAAAACGTCAAAGAGCAAAACTGTTGGAATGCTTAATGATGAACAACAAGTATCAAACTAAAAGGGTTAGAGCTGCAAGTCTCAAAATTCTGTTTTCCTAGTTTCTAGGAATGGGCAAAGCCAAAAGTCCAAAATACCATTTTACAAACGGAGGCAGAAAGCTTATGAAAAGAAAAATTCCATTGTTCAATATTTTAGTAATTTTCTTGGTTACTTTTCTTTTTTGTTAGAATATTTTTAGAGCGAGCAGATTAAGGAGTTCAACATCCCCAAAGATAAGTTTTTGTACCTTAAGGTAGGGGAATTCCCCTTCCCTGTGAGCATGCATCATAAAAGATATAAATAAACTTGATACAAAGTATTTCAGCCAGAATTGTAACCCCGATGCCACACGGTAAGTCCTAATTTGGAACTTTTTGGAAGTAATTTCGTTAAAACAAGCAAAAGGTCGTGTCTTTGATAGTGAATTAATCAACCATATGTGTAAACAGTAAACAATTAACGCCAGTGTAAAAGCGTACTACTTTCGAAATTTGTTTCCTAAACGCCTTAACAATCTGATGGGGTCACACAAGCAAAATGTTTTGAAACGAGTTTATTTTCAATTTCCTTCCCCAGTTCAGCTTCAGTTCAACTTTAAACATTTCTCTCACAACATTCCAAATTAAGTTTTCCAGTTATTTTTCAAAGATGCTACTTTCCACAAACTACGCCCGTATTTCAAGCCGATATCTTAACCTCCTCCATAAAATCACCAGCACTGTTCACAGCTCAATAAAATTTATCGAATTTAACTCTGCATGTTACCTCGTTTTATTATCTAAACGCGACAAAATCAAATTTATCCTAAATTGTATCCTCTGTCTAGTAGTATTTTCCACGGCTTGGGTCAGAACCATTTTTGCTATACGGAATGACAACAGCACACCCTCCGGAATTGCGATTAGCTTATTATATTGTTGCTCCAGTGTCCTCATTTTACCCATGATGCTAATAAACTACATGAAACAAGAGGAGATGGCAGAATTGTTTCATTCATTTGGAGAATTTGAGTCCCGAAATATTGGTAAAATATCTGGAAATATGTAAACTATTTATCTACTTTAAAAATCTATTTTGTGCAGATTCTAGATGGAATCCATGGATTGGAAATTCGGTTGGAAATCGCTTCAAATATCTGCTTCATATTCTACTTTTCTCTACCGTTGGTGGATGGCTTAGTCCCCAATCGTTCTGGATAAGCTACATCTTCTTTCCTTGCATACCTGCGCATTTCGGTAGCAATTTTCTTCCTGAGTGTGACCCAGACCCAGGCTTAAAATACTGCTTTACTTCGAATTTGGCAATGAAAATATTTTTATCCTTAATATTTGCGAGGGCCATTCATACAATCGCGACTATTGGAATGCTTCATATCTATTTCTACGGAGTCTTGCACTGCTTATGTTTGCTCAACTATTTAAAAACTTTAGAAAATATTATAGCTGATAACCAACCAGTTAAAAAGATTCTTAAACTACTCAGACAAATCCAACTTCTCTGCTCTGCATATAATAATATTCATGAAGGAAATTTGGCTTTGCTAACTGATGGTGGAAATATTTTCTGGTTTGTTTACTGTCTTTATGTGGCCATGCGATATTATAAAAGTCTGCCGTTAACACTCCTACTTCTTAACGGATGTGTGGGAATAAATGCGGCCATATTTTGCTTAGAATTTGGAGGAAATATTAAATCAAAAGTGTTTGTAACTTCGACTAGAATTCGCAGGGGAATCGGGAGGAAGGAAATAATAATGAGAAATGTTATAAACTGGAGGGTAATTATGAGTTGGAGAGTTTTGAGGATTAAGATAAGCTATAGTAATTTCTACGAGGCTACTACGTCAATGCATATTCTAAATTTTTGTATAGATCAATTAGTAACGATGCTCTTGCTCAAGTGATTATTTAAACATTTTGTAACTTTATTACAAAGAAGAAATCTTTTCTTGAGTATAGGATTTTAAACATAAATTAATAGTTTTGTGCAACAAACACATTTTTCAAAACCAGTCCAGTACACAAATTCATAGCATAAACAAACATTACATTATATCATTTAAAAGTAAAAGTAAAACCAATAAAAATAAATCCAATACAAAGAACACTTTTAGTAAAAGAATATAAAATTAATCAGTAACAACTCTGCGATAACTATTCCAACTTGTGGCTCTTCCACCCCAACTTCTGACAGATAACGTCACAATAAAACACTTTCATGCATTTGGAACACTTCTTCAACTTCATTTCCGAATTCTCTTCCCTCTCAACTTCCCCAGTGGGGAATCCCCACAATACCCACAAGACTCCGAGTTGAAACTAGCCAGAGTCCCTTTGATGAGCAGAGGACCATCATGGTAATATTCTGGGTACGGCTCCATATAGTCGTAATCCTTGATTCCCTCCACGGTTACCTCCTTTACCGGCAGAGTCTTCACAAAATCCTCGAAGGCGCCCCAGTAAAGTATCTCGCGGTTCACCCCATTCATGCCAAACTGTGCGCAGGTCGGATCAATAATCATCAGTTTTCCGGGGAGCCCTTCATCCTTCTCGGGAAGATTAAACGCCAAGGCGATATGCTTGATATGCTCATGACCATTGATGGGATCAAATGCCGCAAGATCCTCAATCACGACTGGAAAGTCTATACAAATTAGCACATTTTAGTATTAGGATTATTAAAATATACTTAGAATTTTGGACATAAATACAAATTTTCAGTTACCTGCAAAATTAAAAGTACAGGAATCACGCATGTCTTCCGGTGGATAGTAATCAATAAGATGAAGTTCCTTTGGCACAATCATGAAGTGGATTTGGTACATGCTCTCAAATGGAACCTTCAGAAAAGCAGAAAAATCATGATTATATTCTAAATAATCTAATTTTTAATCAGAGGGGTCAGCTTCCTTTCACCCTTTCCCTTACCACTTTCCCATTTGGAAGCAGAAATCCCTTATACTTAAGTTTCCTCAAGTCCTCCACTATCTCTCCAAGGACCATGCTAAACAGGTCGCAAGAGAATCTCATCCTCAACCTCCAATAAATTGCGAGAAGCTCTTCCGGTTTCAAATTCGGCTTGGTTCCATCCTGTCGACCCATGAACATCTTTGCGGTAACACGACAACAATCGCTTCCTTCCCGTTTCAAAGGGGCTTGGAAAACCATCTTGTATCTCGTCAAATCAAGTTGCTTCACAAAGTTGACCATGGCTGGTGTAATTAGTTTCATCTTAGTTCGATGTTTTAAATCGTGATCAAGCAGTTCAAGCGTACGGGCACTTGCAAATCCAGCAGGTTCCTTAAATACTTCGACAAGGTTCCCCATAGTTGTGTTACTGACGTACTGAAACTCTGCAATTAGTCGCCGGCACAGGTTGGCCAAATCAACAGCTTTCGAACCCGGTGGAAGTTCCATGTAAGTGATAACTGGGAGCTTCTCCAACGGCACCTTCAAGTCGTTCAGGTTCCACCTCGCCATTGCTGATACAGTCAGTAACTTTAATTTTATTTTATTCACAAATTTATTAAAAATATTAAATTTCAACTAAAACGAACATCTGATCAGGACAGGACCACTATCTTCGTTCGAATGAAATTCAGCTGGTGTTGTTGTTATGCTCATGATTTTGTAAAAACGTTTAGCAACGTTTGGATAGGGCTGACTTGCTTAAGCTTTTCTCCATCATCATCAACATTCATTCATGCTATTCGGTTGTCGGTGTTCAGTCGGACTAAACCAATTTTTATTTATGGAGACAATTTGAAAACTAACTAAATTCAGTTAAAACTCGATTAATTTTTAAGCAGTGCAGTGATGGGTTCCCTTAAAGAATTCTCTTTACATCTGGCCAAGGAATTGAAACTTGGCACTACTGGAATGGGTAAATTCTCCAATTTTTAATTAGTAAACCATGGGAGTTTCGCCCATCTTTCCATCAAAGCTGACTACCTGAAAGTTGACGAAAATGGCACGGCCACGGGGGTCACAAATCCAAATCCAATCCAATCGGAAGGCAATTCGTGATGCACTTGAAAGAATCAAGTCACAAGATCGTCAAAGGTAGAAATCTAAAAGTATCTTAACTAGTTTTAATATATTAACTAGTTTTTAACTATCTATAATTTAACTAGGGAGGTGATCAAATTCACTCTTCATCATTCTGGCGATGGAGACAATGACTATGACTATGACTATGGCAATGGTAATTCTGATTCTGAACTAAATGTCATCGTTTTGGACTGCTTCCGGGAATTAAACCATGACCGTGTGCTGGAAAACCCATTCATCCGAATTGATGGGACAATCAATGCAAGTTATAACAACGGCCACTCACCGCTTTTGAATCAAGAATTCAATGTTCGCGTCAGCTTTGACGATTTTGCTGGTAATCTTTACGTGCAATTAATTTAATGAATGAATACACAGAATCACAATTATTTCTACATAAAAGCTTAATTTTACTTTTAATCAATAATGCAGTGGGACGCCAGATTCAGTTAGGATCAGCATTAAGCAGGTATGACGGTACGCACATTCTGATAGAGCTCACTATTAGTATCAAGGTGGAGTGGAGACAACAAATGACTACATCGGTGAAGCTAAGCGGGGACACCGTGGCTCAGAAAATGTACACCAATGAGTCCACTAAAGACTACACGATCGTGGCGTCGAATGGGGTGGAAGTGAAATGCCATGGTGTAGTTCTTGCTGGTAAGAATATGTCAAACTTTAATTATATCGGCAACGTTCAAATTATTAAAAACATTTTTGTAAAATAGCACACAGCCCCGTTCTGGAGAAGATGATTAACCCTTTGAGTGAAATGAAGGAAGCAGAATCTAAAGTAATTGAAGTCAAGGACGTCGGGGAAGACGGGGTCAATTGCCTACTTCGGTATTTGTACGGACTGGATATGTCAGTGGATGACTGGAGCTGTGATTTGATTGCTGAACTTTTCCAAGCTGCGCACTATTACGAGTTGGAGCATTTGGAGAAATCATTGGAGGCAATACTTCTTGAAAAAGATGAGAGTTGGTACATGCCTGATTCCATTCTGGAATTGTACTTTTTCGTAAAGCTTCTGGATCAGTTTCAGGCACTGCGAGACCATTTGCTTCAAATTATGCTAAGGTACTTTTTACTAAATTGAAATCAGCAGATTTGATTATTATTGTGGCAATGCAAAGGGATTTTTTATTCGCAGCGAAATGGAAAAATTCTAATTTTGGTTTTATTGTAATTGTCATTGCAGAATGTCCTTGGAGATCCGGAAGTGTGAACGGATGCAGACGTTGAGTAAGAATGACAGCGTGGAGTTGCTGTGGAAGCTCGTCGATGCCTCCTATAATATCAAAGGTGAAGAAGTGAAATAGTAACTTGTTATTCAGTGGAAAGATGAAAAGATTAGGACTATAATTTTAAATGAATTTTAGAAGCTATTTAGTAAATTTATTTTTGAGTACCTATGTAAAGAAATGGAAGGAGTAATTCGAACAAGTTTAATTGTGAACTTAAGTTTCAAACTGATATTTGTTTAACTTAACTTAAACTTTAAACCATACAATTACTTTTCGAATTTATGATATTTTGGATCTTCCTCTTTGTCCTTAATTATATTGAATTTATGATTGAAATTCTGCTTGTTTTTAATTTAAGCACTTGAACAAAGTCGGTCCATCAAATTTTGATGATCAAAATAATATGATTTATGAAGATGAATTGTAAAACGATTAGTAATTTATCTAAATTACTACTAGAAGCGATTCCTTCATTTGTACATAGTTTATTTGTTTTAAATTCAATAAATTATAAAAAGCATTTCTTTGGATCTTGTTGAACTTTACTTTCTAAAAATGTTAACGTTTACATGTCGATGTCCTCACATAGGGAACTAGATCCTTCCGCAAGACACTAACAAACTCACTTGATGCGTCTCTAATCTCCTGCGTAAACTCATCATTATCATTTCTAGTATTATATAAAGCCCTGCTATTTCCCCTTGGCAATATAGTTCGATTAAGATAAGGGACAACACCAGGGCAACCGGAGATTTGTGGAAGAAAGTTGTGAAATTCCTGAAGTTTCCTCCTCTTCTCAATTGTCCAGTCGATATTTGTCCCAACTTGGGACACTCTTTGGCCAGCATTGCTTTCAGGGCTGGTCACCATGTATTCTCGGGTTTCATCGCTCCTATTTGTAAAAATATATAAAAACAAGTCGTTTGGAAACTCACTTATCAATTTCTTACCATGTAACATTATTAATTTGGAGGAGTTCCCGATAAGCATTTGATCTTATCTCGCTCGTGCAAAACCCATAAACATCAGTGGTGATATATGGATAATAGTAGATGAAGCTATTGCACATTTCATTCCTAGTTGATAAGCCGCCTATAGTAGCGTTTCTTCCTCGATCCGCAGTCTCATAAACGCATCCTTAAAATTAGAGAAAGAAATTACATTTGAACATTTAGATTTTTATTACCTTTACTTTTCAAAAGCATATCGCCAGGGAGGACAGTCCTTTCTGTCTGCAAAATCCTGGTTGGTTGAAAATTAAAATTATAGTTGTCATCTATGAGGAGGGGAAGAATCCGGTTATTCTGGATATGAAGGTAGCGAGTGCCAATCCCTGCTAAATGCGTATGAAGCTTTGCGGCAAAGACGTTAACTCCCGTTTTGGGAAACATTTTTCTAGTACAATCTGTAAATTATTTGTAATCTTTTAGAGTGCTTTCTATAATTTTTCATTTCAAAAATTATATTGAACCTGCAGCACAGTGACCATAAACGACGTGATTGAGTGATGCTGGTGGGATCATGATTGATGGCGCACGAGGATTGGCAACACCGACAGTAATTATTCCGGCATCATATTCGCGTAATTTATCAGTATAGTATGTTTCCAAGGAGAATTGCAATTTGATATTTGGAAGGCTTTTGGGGTTGTCAAAGTGTAATTGAATCATATAATATTCAGAAGTTTCAAAATTTAAAGGTAGGCCAACGTGTTCCGGCAAGAAGAGGGGCTAAATAGATAAATTGCTTTATAAAAATTCAGATCGGTTTAACCGCTTAGCTTTTAATTTGATAAGCTACTTACTCCAGCTCCGACAGCCCACGCGTGTCTGCAATCAATCCAATCATTTTTAGCAAGAAATTAAAAGATAAACTAATTTAAAGTCTCACCTAACTTCCCGACAATAGTCATTTGGAATGTCATAGTTTGGTGCTGTCAGAACATAACATTCTTTTCCTGGTTGACCTGCATAAGGTCCGAAGAACTCGTCAGGATCTACTCCTGCTGGTGGACGACAACCGTAAACCAGGAAATGATGGATGTGCGTTCTTTCCAATTCCGTATTTAAAATCGTGCGAAACTATAATTAAATTATTTAGACCTAATTCATAGGTAATCAATAAAATTTAAATTGCCTCAACTTACCCCAACAATGTGCTGCTTCCCCTTTTCACTCGGAAGCTTATGAAAGGTGCACATATACGATGTGTCTTGAGGCAAAAGCTCTTGTTCCATTGGAACCCTCCATACCTTCCATTCCCCTAGGCTATCAAGTGGAACTTGTTCAGTAACGTTTTTATAAGACAGTTCAGTAATCTCTGAAGGAATCAAGTTTGGATCAAGCAGATATGCATCAAATACGCCGCGGTTGCCGTGATGATACTCTGCCTCTTTATCACTTTCTCCATAAGCCCAGATTAATGCAAGGACGTCATCCTAATATTTTAAGGTTATTAAAATTTAACCATTTTAAAAATTTAAGTCTTAACATTTACGGTAATGGGAAGGTCTTGATCATCGCATGTCTCGATTTTCCTCGAAAAGCTTAGAAATGTATGGGAGCTGCTCTCCCAAGCCGAATGTAAAGTCCAATCTTGACTTTCGTCTTTAACTGGCGCCTTCCCTTCCACACCTTGATAATCCTTTAATTAAAAAGTGACATTTTCATAAATTATACAAAATGGTTAAATTCTCAGCTTACACCAAAATATGGCCTTCCGTTCCTATCAACTCCACCAATCACAATATCAGCTCCTGCCATCTTCCCCTTTTTACTCAGGCCAAGTCCAACGAAACCAACGGTTGCAACGGTCACATTAAAATGAACTAGGCTCCGCTCCCAATCCACTTCCCATTCCAGAAAAAACTTTCCATCATTATCCAGCACTTGTTTATTCCTATACGGATTGTTGTCATCGTTAACGCCATGATATCCCGAAGATATTTTAATTAAGCTAATTAACACGAGTAAAATTATTTTATTTTCCATTTTGATAATTTTTCTTTAAATTGAGAAAAGGAATTCTAATAAGGTTTTATTGCTTGCTCCTACATTGTGGATTGGCGTTAAATAAATGTAATCTTTTAAAGGTAGTAAGCTGAGTAGTTAAACGTGAAGTGATAATTTTTATGCAGGCCTGACCTATTAGCCCATGACACACGAATGCAAATGAGCTGAGGATCAACTTCAGATTACCTCATGAAGGACCAAAAGGCTATAAAACATTGGTGATGATAAGGCCATTGTTAACTGATAAAGGAGTCGTTAATAATAATAATCTTCGCTCCTTAATACTGGTAAGAAAATAAAAAATCCATTCACATAGAAAGAAATTGTTTATTTTTATGGGCAATGCTAGTTCACACTTGACTGAATTTCTTGAATGCGTACGCGTACGTTTACCGAAGGTGAGTATCCTTAAATTGAATTATTCCCAATTTAAGTATGTACTTATGTACATATTTATTGATTGTACTGTGCTTTATTTGCTGTACCAGAAAAACTTAATCTCAGTACAAATCTAATCGTACAACAATTTAATCGATTAGTCAAGCACGGGGAAGCCTGAACAAAGAGTTACAAAGTTTATAGAAGCAGTGCATGAGGTGTAGTTTCCAGGAAACTGTTTCCCTCAACGTCTTCTCCTCTCAGATATATAAATATAAAAGCCATGATGAAAGGAAGCTGTCTTTCAGAAAGGAACTCCAGTTCTGTATTCAATCATTGATTTAACTATTTTTTACAAAGGCTAGTTCCAAATTTATAGATGTTAAATAGTGCCAAATAAAGATCTCATCTCGCCCACAACGTCATTATGCTTTGATTATGAAAAAAAAGAATTTTATTACTGCTTATCACAAATTTACTTTTGTTAAATTATAATTATTTCCTGAGTTTCAAGGAGAAGCCAAGCATTGGTAAAGTTTGCAAGATAATTTTATTTGAATTTGACTTAGCTCATATTTTAAATTTATAGTAACCGTTTTCCCAATTAAGACGAGTTGTATCCCAGCATTTTATTAATTTTTCGGCAATTGATAACTAGGCGTTGCTGTCAGTGGTTGCTTGCACTTCTTCGCCATTGGTATTTACGACATCGAAGAGCTCCCAAAGTAAATCCACCTTGTCATTCACGCTCAACGTCTTCATCCGTTCACACTTCCGGATCTCTTTGGACATTCTGTAATTAAAATTTTTTATCAAATTTGCTGACGCAACTCCGTTACTATGTATTACTAGTCCCTACTAAAACTACCTTGTCATAATTTGAAGCAAATGGTCTCGGAGTGCCCCAAACTGATCCAAAAGCTTTACGAAAAAGTACAACTCTAAAATGGAATCAGGCGTATACCAACTCTCATATCTTTGAAGAAGTATTTCCTCCAATGACTTCTCCAAATGCTCCAACTCGTAATAGTGCGCAGCCTGGAAAAGCTCAGTGATAAGTTCACACTTCCAGCCATCCACTGACAGTTTCAGTCCGTATAAATACTGAAGAAGGCATTTTACCCCGTCTTCACTGATGTCCTGAGCTTCAATCACCTTCGATTGTGATTCCTTCATCCCATTCGAAGGGTTAATCATCTTCTCCAGAACGGGGCTATGTGCTAATTTCAATGTTTGTTATAATTAATTGCAACGTTATTGATCTACTTATTAAAGTTTAGATGGAATAGTCTTACCAGCAAGAATTAAACCATGACATTTAATTTTCACTCCATTCGACGCCACAATCATGTAGTCTTTGATGGACTCATTGGAGTACATTTTCTGAACAATTGAATCCCTGCTCAGTTCTACAGACGTTACCACTTGCTGGGTCCACTCCAACATGATACTAATCCTAAGCTGCATTTGAACCGGAGAGTTACGATACTCCTCTAGTTCGGATCCTAACGTTTCTAACTCCACTTCATGAAGTTTTTCAGCTCCATAATAATATTGTAATAGTTAAAAATAAACTAAGGCTTTGCTTATAAATTTAGTAACTTTGCATTTAAAAATTACCAGCAAGATCATTCAAGTTGACACGAATATTAATTTGAACATCCGTGAAAAGAGATACGCCACAAGTTGCATGGATTGTTCCATCAATTTTGATGAATGCGTTCGCCAACACACAATCAGGGTTCAATTTCCGGAAATGCTTCAAAACGGTAACATTAACCGACTTTGAATTAGACGTTACTCTGTTATAATAGTCGAGATCGTGTCCAGCTGGAGTGAATTCGATCATAGCCCTAGTTAAGTAGAAAATAAATATAAATATCAAAATGTAGTAGTTGTCGCAAAGATTTTTCTTTAAATTTATACCTTTCACCACATTGTGACTTAAGCCCTTGGACAGCATCGCGGATTGCCTTAAAATTAACTGGGTTTATATCCCCCGTACCATTTTTGTCAACTTCCAGGTTGTCCGCTTTAATGGAAATTGCAGGGGTGAAACTCCCATCGCTTAAGTCTTTAAGAATAATGAAAATAAAATACGGTATTTATGGTAAAACCAATTAATTGAATGTCAAGTTACCTGTGTTAAGTTCCACATCCTTGGCCAGATATAAAGAGATTTTTTTAAGGGAACTCATTGCTGCTCAAACCAAATTAACCTTTTGCTTAATTGGATTAATTGATTGATTTTTTAAAGACTAAAGATTAGTTTTCAAGTTATCTCTAGCAATTAAAATAACAACACGTAAAAATAAAATTGGTTCAGAAACAGGTAGTCACAGTTTGTACAAAAAGCTATGAAGGAATCCCGGATATCCATTCACTCCCATATGATAGATAGTTCAAGACACAACTGCATAAAGAAGGGGAGAAAGCATTGCATTTCAACTCAACGCAGTGTTCAATAGTCCAATCATCAAATCGACGGATGAATCGGAAGGAATTGACAGAACAAAGGCGAAGCATCTAAAAAAAATTATCGTGACTCATGAAATTGAAGATGAAAAATTTCATATCAAACTAGGATATTTTTTACGGTTTACACCCAAACATGAATTGTGATAGAGTTTAATTTAGTGGGTGCAGAAAATCTATTTTTGTTGCATTGCTTCTAGAGTAAATAAGAAACCAAAGATACAGTGTGGCATGTGAAGCTGCAATGGTTTGGATTTGAGTAAAGAGCCAATCATTTCTGTACAAACAATTGATTTTATTTTATTGATTTTATTGATTTTATTTTATGTAACAATTGATTTAAATATTTATTGACATGACTAGTTCCAAATTCGTAAATGTTAAATAAGTGCAAACTCTCATCACTATAGTGATATATCACACCTTCTTATATTTAGAGTACAAAAACGTTTATTTTAATTACTATTTAGCACAAAAAAGTTTATTTTTGCAAAATTATAATTATTTCTGGAGTAATGGGATAAGCTTATGTTTTGCAAATATAAACAATATATAAATATTTATAAGAATGCGTTAGGGAAACACTGGAAAATAATTTTAATTCTTAATTCCAATTCCATGTTGTAAGCCTTCAGTTTAATTAACTTTTAATCAAACCGTTATCTACTTTTAAATATGTGTGTCATTTCAAGTATATACAAGAAAGATTGATGGCAAAATTAAATTTAGTTTTCACACTTCAACTCGACAATGGTGCTATTCATCAACATCTTCTTTTTCCTCGATATTTTTGTAGACATCGAAGAGCTTCCATAGCAACTCCACGCTGTCATTCTTACTCAACGTCTGCATCCATTCACACTTCCGAATTTCCTGGGACATTCTGCAATTAGTTCACAATTAATACAGGTTACTTATAGAAATATCAACTCCCTCTAGCTATTCTGTATTGTTTTTATTGCTTTCGTAGTGCTAATTACCTTGTCATAATTCAAATCAAATAGTCTCGGAGCGCTTCAAACTGTTCCAAAAGCTTTACGAAAAAGTACAACTGCAGAACAGAGTCAGGCATGTACCAACTCTCATCTTTTTGAAGAAGAAATTCCTCCAATGATTTCTCCAAGTCCGTTAGCTCGTAATAATGCGCTGCCTGGAATAGCTCAGTAATCAGCTCACAGCTAAGACCATCTACTGACATATTTAGCCCGTACAAATATTGAAGAAGGCATTTGACCCCGTCTTCACTGATGTTCTCAGCTTCAATCACTTTAGATTGTGATTCTTTCATCCCATTCGAAGGGTTAATCATCTTGTCTAGAACGGGACTATGCGCTATTTTTAAAATGTAAAGCATATTTCATTTAATAATTAAAACTTTTCGGATTAATTTACACAATTAATGGTTGAGATACTCTTACCAGATAGAATTAGACCATGACACTTCACTTTCATCCCATTCGATGCAACAATCGTGTAGTCTTTGGTGGACTCATTAGTGTACATTTTCTCAACAATTGAATCCGCGCTTAACTTCACAGACGTAATTAATTGCTGGGTCCACTCCAGACTAATACTAATTTCAAGCTTCATTTCAACTGGTGATCCTGAATACTGGATTAATGCTGCTCCTAGGTCAATCTCATGGAGCCGCTCGGAAATATTTTGGGCTTGAAATAAAATTAGAATCCCATTAGAAATAAAAGTTCAAGATAAATATTACAGTTTCAAAATACCAGTAAGGTCATTCACGTTGACGCGAACATTAATTTGGATATTATTAAGAACATCTTTCCCTCCACAAGTTGCATTGATTGTCCCATCAATTCGGACGAATGAGTTTGCTCCTGTAGTGGCATATTTTAATAGCCGAAAATAAGTCGAAACATCAATTTTCAGCGAGCTAGTCACTGCACCGCCATAACAGTTGTTCTTCCCGTGAGGAGTGATTTCGATCATAGCTCTAATAAAAATAAATTTTAATATCGTTGTCTCATTTTTTTTGCTTCAAAACATATTTCTTGACATTTTAGGTTTACCCTCCAACATTATGCAACTTTATTGCGTCGAGTGCATCACCTATTGCCTTCAGATCACTTGGATTTATATTTCTCCTTACATTTTTGTCAACACACAAGTCTGAAGCTTTAACGGAAATTTGAGATGTAAAACTCCTGTTTGTACAAACTAAAATCAGTAGCATTAAATTAAAAGTGGCTGATTTATTAAAATCAAAATCTACTTAATTTAATTGCAAATTACCCGTGTTAAATTGTACATCCTTTAAAAGATGCAAAGAAAATGTTTTAAGGGAGCTCATCACTACTCTCAAAATAACGCTTAAAAACGGATACTTTGTTCTTGCAGTTAATTGGGATAATTGAAATACTTTCTTAAATTATTTCTGGCAATTACAGCAAGAAATTAAAATTAGATTACTTCGACTTCAAATATTCATTCCATTACTCAGGTGATCAATGGCAATGATTCCACGAACAATTTACCTGCAGAGCCATAAGCACTAACAGGTTGATAATTTCAATTGATATTTATATAAAAAGTTAGGATTGAGTCCCTGTGTCATTCACTCACTGAGCATGAAGTAGCAAAATAGAAAGAAAAACCAGTAAAACAACGCAGCGTAGCAGTATCCATTAATTGCTAAGTAGTCATCTTCACACGGAAATATGAATAAGAAAGAAGGAAAAATAATTTTCCAGCTTTCTTGAACAAAGGCGAAGCATCGAAAGCTCTTGTCATGATTCATGAAAATAAAGGTCTTAGATTTCATATGAAATTTTGACAGTGCAATGAAGATCTTGGTGACAAATACAAATGTTTTACTCTATTGACATGCTGTGATTAGTAAAGAATTTAACTCAATTTTAAGTTTATTTTAATTGCAGAACTTTTTTAGTTAAATATTTGTGGAGTAAAATGATAAAGAAAAATTGTGCAATAATTTGAGGTTTCAATAAAGAGTCAATATCTGTGCAAATAAATTAATTTCCCCAAAGAAAGTCGATAATAAAATAATGTAGGCTTTATTTCATATTTCAATGCTGACAGAATCAATTCTCAATATCACTGTAGAAGCTCCAACATAAACGAAGCCGTTAATCGCAGTAATTACCTAGCATAAAAATATTCTTGTGAAAGCTTCGTAATTTTTTTTACCAGTTTTAAAATTGTAATTTGGAAATTAAATTACCCCGGCTGCTAGCTTTTGTTCCCGATACAATTCTCCCATTTCTCTCCCAAAATATCTCTCTACAAGGTCCCGCATTTTTTCAATTTGTTGCGCAGATATAACGTATAACATACCCGCTGTCATTAGCACAACTCCAGCGAGTATATGATAAATTCCGTCCTTAAAAGATACATAAATTTATAAATTATTTGCAGCAAATTTAGGAAAGGTCATTGATAAACTTACATAAATTTTATAACGATCATTGTCCATAACAAGAGCAGCAATTAAAAGTGCAAAACTAATGGCAAAGCATGCCATTAATGAATAAACGAAAAATCTCTCCATTGCAATTCGAGGACAATTATATCCTAAATTTTCAACCACTTCTCTATAATCTGAGTCTTCACATGCTTGATATGGATGAAGGTGATTATCTCCAGGAGTACTGCCTTTGAGCCAATACGATTGGAAATGAGAGAATACTCCAACACCTACAGCGATTGCTCCAAAAACCTGTTTAAAATAAAAAACAAAACAAATAACTTCTTGATATTTAATTAATATTAATTTCCAAACTCACAAGTGTAGCGACTCTCGCATTATTAGCGGAAGTCATCCGGTGACGCCACCACCTTATGATTTGCTTCATTTTAAAATTTCTTGTAAAAAATGCTAAATAATCACTAATTTTAATGCGGAGCTAAAACTTAAAAGCATTTTACAATCTCAGCACCCAAATGCTGACAAATTTCGGTCAAAGCTCGTGAGATTCTGCATTATGGAGAGCCTTTAAAGATTTAATCTCGACAAATTGTAATTGATTGACAAAATATCAGGAGCTGTCAGGAGCGGACGTCTGCTATGCGCATGTGTAAATGTAACACGTTTTATAATATCTTATAATTGAACATGGCTAGACGCAATTAAATTAATCAAAAGATCGTGACAAGAGACATGCAATTGATAAGCAACAATTTACACAATTTCACTTTTATTGGCAGATAAGCAATTAAATATCTAATCAATCGATCCATCTCGGCGTGAAATACTTCATAAGAGTAATATTACTCTTGCTCCACTACAGAATCATCAGTCCCGGACGAAGCCGACTTCGTTGTCTTACAATATGTCACCCTAACTGTGTCACTTCCATCAATATCTCTGCTATTAATATCCTTCTTGCCCCATTCCCATTTCTTCGAATATCTCCTAAGGATCGGGAAAGCCGTTGAGAGAATCGCCCTCGTCTCTTGCCTGAAACTGTATCCTCTATAGTAATAAATTGGAAGATTAACGGCGGCATTAACGACGTACGAGATTAGAGTCCCGAAATATATTTCTCTTAAAAGAAACCTAAAACGGACAATACTCGCGAAGGTTATCATTGGAATTATATTGCAGAGAAAAAGGACAATGACGACGGGAAGGAACATTTTCACAGCTCTGATGTTTTTTCTCTCCGATAATTTCAGCTCCTTCCTTTTCCGGTTAAGCCGTAAAATCTAAAAAATCTGAATTTAGAAATGTGATTTGAAAAGAAATTAATCATTTTTTACCTGCAAATAAATAAATCCGAATATAAGTAGAAGAGGCAACGGCGCCCAGAAATCAATTCGATTAAAAAATCCACCAGCTTTATACCAAAATCGTTCAAATTTGCTTGAATAAATCAAGTACGGATGGCCCTTTAAAGATACGATATCTTCAAATTTATTTTCTCCAATGGATACGCTCGTATATCTTGGCAAGGCCATAAATAATGAGAAGAGGAAGACTCCCAAGTTCATAAATTTTGCCCTTGTAACGGTAAACCAACCGCTTGTCTCTACCGGAAAGGATACGATGAGGAATCTTTCAAAAGTTATCAAAACTGTTTGGAATGAACTCAAAGACCGGGCAAACATTGAGGTGTGCCATGCCAACCAGAAAATGTAAACAGTTACGATATTTCTGCTCCAGTTTTCTTTTAAAAAGCATTCCATAAAACTTAAATTCTTCCCTGAATAAAAATCAATTATTTTGACTTACGATAATAAAGTATTGCGTTAAATGAGAGAATAATTGTCGCAAAACAGCAAATCAAGTCGAAGCTTGCTAAAGCACAGAGCATTGAATCGAATCCCTTTTGGGATTTTCGTTTACTTAAAACGTACATAATTAGTACATTTGCAAACGCCCCAAACAGCCCGATTAAGATTATTAATAACGCCATCATGAAACAAATAACATGGCTAATTCCGCCGTAGTCGTCAATATGTTCACGGGAAGCAAACCGAACAACTATTGGGCATTTTGCGCACTGATTTGTAAAATTTGAACAGTCAACCCCACTCCCCTCCGGCATGTCTAGGAGGAGACATGCAGTTAATTGGAGATTTGTAAATGTAGCGTTTACGTGATCCATTTTCAACAACTTCTAATGCGAAACTGAGCTATCCTACTATTTTTCATCTTGGTATAATACTAGTTAAATTTGCAATTATAGCACTTTTGTGGCTTTTGGTTTCCTCCAGATATTGTTTTCTAAAAAAAGTGGTTTACATGACGCTTCCGCTTGTTTGCGCAGTATTATAACGTACTTGTGGCTAAATAAAAGGGTAATGATTTCATTGAAAAGATATTTTCCGTTGGTTGAATTAAATAATCGTTTCCAAGGAGGGATGAGCGCAAGGCTGTGATGACGATAATGACTAAAAATAGGCAAGATGAAAGATCAGTTGACAAACTTCTAGGATTTGATTTATTAAAATACATACATTTCATGCATATCTACAATGCATGTATTATGTACAAAAATAAGAGTTTATGTCGCCTGCTTCCTCTTTAAAATCTTTGTTTAAACTAAAGGTTCCGTCATGCCACTCTCAGCTCTGCTTAATATCTTTTTTGCCAAATACATAAATGGGGCATCCACGTTTCGCTTTTCCTTCACGGAAACCTCGAAGACAGAAATCCCCATCATTGTTGCAAAACCTTGGCATTCGCTCAAATTGATCATTCTTTCATCGTCTGGAATATCAGCCTTATTTCCTACGAGGGCTACAGCTCCCTCCGAGATTTTGCAACCACATCCTTCCAAAAAGTCTGCCCAATATTTGACATCTTGGAAATTATCCTGATCACAGTAACTATAGATTAGTAGTACTCCGTGTGCTCCTCTTAAAAATTTTTTGGTATTGCTCGCATATCGCTCATTGCCTGCGGTGTCCCACTTAAGTTATTAAAACCTATTAAACATGGCTTGAATTATTTTAATTAATGTTTAAACTTACAATCTCCAATCTGATACGTTTGCCGTCAATCTCAACAAACTTACTTCCCTATTTAAAGTATATAATAATTGTCTCAAATCCTTCAAAATTTCAAACATTCTAGTCAATTAGACAAATAATTGAGTTTCTTCTAAATACTTACAAACCCTACACCAATTGTTGCGAAAACAACGTCAGGAAATGGTTGGCCCTTTATTGAAAATTCCAAATTAAGTAAATTGCATAAAAATTGTATTTTTTACATTTGACAAATAAAACAAAATATGTAATATTTTAGACTAACACAAAATTCCATTTTTAGCCATGTCTTTCCAATGTTATTTCCGCCTAGCAAAACTATTTTGAATCTGCGGTCGCAGTTTCTAATGAAGTAAAAAGATTTTAATTTTTAATGATTTTTCAAAAAATTTTAAGTATTAATCTTACGAGTCCATTATCAAATTTGCGTCAACAGATGATTACGTAGGATTGTATAATCTGCAAATGCGAGAGTGAAATTGGAATGATTAACATTGCTTCAGAATAAACATGGTTCATTGAATGAAAGCCTGCATATTATGCCGTTTTAAGCTTAAGCGAGTCAGGTAGATTTTTATGCAGGAAAGTGGGTAGCTCACATTTCGTCAGTCATGTCATGACTGTCATGACATGAAGCAACCAAAATGACTTTAAGAAAATGCTTACCCCAGCAGAAATAGAAATAATCTAATTTAGCTTATATGGCAGAGGTCAAAGTGTAAAAAATAACCTCTAGAGATTTTCAGTCTTCATTAATTCCAAAGCTCCGCAGTGGTAAGAGGCAAGAACTCGTGTATATGAATAAATTTGTCAGAGAAAAAATGTTTAAAATATTTTTCGTCTTTCTAATTCTGGCGTTAAGTAATAAAACATTTTATTATTTTAATCTCCTTCTATTTGATATTTTTTGTGTTGACCCCTTGTATTATATTTAGCCTTTGCATCAGACGACATATCCCAGAGCGCCGAATTCATTGAAGTCAAGATGTGCTCTCGCCTTCTATGTCAGCGCGATACTGCTTGCATCACCATCTTCCAAAAACCCAATCAAAATGGAGTTCACGAATGCCTCCAATTTAAAAATATCGAGTGTGTCAACCTCAAACCCTGGTGGTTTCTTGGAGGCAGTAGCCGAGTCTCATCTATAAATAAGCTGGACATGTTTCTGGATTCCTGTGTCCGCTTCTATGACAAAGCTGATTGCGAAGGCGACTCTATAGAAATCAATGATAATGGTCACACTAATCTAAAGAAGTATAATTTTGATGACAGGGCAATGTCCGCAAGCTCTTGTCATAGAGGTGCAAAAGGGAGTGATTTCGAATTTCAAAAGTGCGAATCAAATTGCCCGGAAGGACTATCAGCCTGTATAACTTTATACGAAAGTACATTTTTCCGTGGAAATCATCAATGCATAAAATTTAAAAAGGATGAATGCATTTCCCTCAGCTCTTGGTGGAAAGAGACTCTTCCGGAAGTGAAAAAAATGGGAGATCATTTCTCAAAAGTCTTATCAGCTAATAGTTACAATACCTGTGTAAGATTCTATAAAGGAAATGATTGCACAGGTACGTCATTTAATATAACTGGGGAGGTGCAGAATATGAAACTTCATCAGGCAAAATCTGTCAGCTCATGCATCAGAGTTGAAGATAAATTAGCTTTGAAAGACGAGATGGAGTTTAGCGAGAATAGCAAGGGAAAGCAAAAGATAAGAAGTTTGGAAAATAGTGATAAACTGGTTGGTGCTGAAAGCATTGCATGTGTTGTAAAAGGGAGTAGACTTTGTAAAATTTTATGTACTGTTTTGCTAATTGTATTAATATCAATTTTCTTTTGACCAAACTTTGTTAAATTGGAACAAGCTAATTTTGATAAATAAAATATGAGAATATTTTTTCAATCAATAATTATTACTTACGTTTATTAAGTTCATTTAAAATGTACCTTGTAATCAACGACCTGATTACACAGCCAACCAAATCGACAAGTTCATACATAAAATTTGCAGAGATGCGGAAATTACATAAACTAATTTGCAATCTTTAATCTCATTTTGATAAGATTGTCTACAAGTAAGAAATGTACTTTTAGTGATGAATGAAATATGTGCAACTTGCATGAAATTGCTAATTCAGCTTTATCCTCCTGTCAAAGGTCAATGAGTTAAACAAGTATTTTATGCTGTCTTGCATTTATTCACTCTTAAACATTGTGGCAACAACAAGTTGGAAACATGTCTGGTAACTTTTGGCTAATACTTTTGCTTCTACCGTTGGGTAAGGAAATTAAATTATTTTACTTCATGTAAATCTAAAGTTAATCTAATATCTTTGCATTTAGCCTTCGCCTCGTATCCGTTTCCTTCCCAAAATCAGAGTGACGAAAATGAGCCCAAGTCTGAAACATGCACAATCCATTCTTGTGCTAGAAAAGTTGCTTGCGTCACTATTTACCAGCACCGCGACGAACAAGGAGTTCGCGAATGTCTGACGTTTAACAATGTGGAGTGCACTAACCTCAAACCCTGGTGGCTTCTTGGAGGTAGCAGCCGCGTTTCATCTGTTGGTAGTCGCAAGCCATGTGTCCGCCTTTATGACCAACTCGACTGTAAAGGAGAATCCATTGAATTCGATGATCATACGGACCAAACTAATTTGAACAAATATAATTTTGATGACCGGACAAAATCTGTAAGCTCTTGCCATAGGAAAGGCGAATCTAACAAGTTTGAAAAGTGCGACGCTAATTGTTCTGGAATGCCAGCATGTGTAACTTTACACGACCGTTCTACCTCCTTTTTACGTTCTGACCCTGGAAACCATCAATGTCTAACATTTGAAAGGGATGAATGCATCCCCTTCGACCCTTTTTGGTCTGTTGGACATTTTTCATTAGTTATGTCTGCTGATAGTCACAACACTTGTGTTAGGCTTTACGATAGGAAAAACTGTACAGGTGTATCTGTCGATATTAATGGGAAAGTTGACGACTTGAAAAGGTTGGAAATAATTACAAGTTGGCATTCTGCAAGCCCATGTGCAAGAGAAAAGTCTGGCAGCGACGCTCCAGTGGAGATTACCAAAGATATGAACCGAGCTTTTGCAAGAACTTTGCAAAATCGTCATAAAAATCTGGAAGGAGCCAATGAACGGGATGAAGAAATAATGAGTGATTCGGATGAGTCGGATGTAGCACAAAATAAAGCATGTTTTCCAAGTGGAAATAGATTAATTAGGTTCTTGTTTTTTAGTTTGATATTTTTGTTGAAATAATTTCCAGTTTGAAAAATGTCATGTTTCACTCCTTTTATCTTAGTCTTAGAAATTTGCGGATGAACTTGTAGTGAGTTGCTCTCCAGAGTAATGTCTGGACTAATTACAGACTAGAGGAATAAATAAGAGGCCAATGCCAAGTGTAAAACTGATAAGCACTTATCACATAGAGCAGCATCATTTTTTTCTTGCGAGTTTTCATAATACTAACTCCATGTTATCACGTTTAGCTCTTGCTCTATTTCCTTCTTACACTTATTAAATCAAGCCATGAAATGACTTATAAAACCATGCTGACGCTTGGAAACAATACATATTACATTACCAATTGAAATTGAAATATTATATTAAATTATCTAATACCATTATTTTTTTTGAAATGGATATTATGAATTAAATACTCAATTAATACGTTGGAAAGAAGAAACTGTTTTTTTTATAATTAAGGAATGTCTTTTCTAATCTAGATAGAATACTCTCTTCAAACAACTGGCGACTGGAGTTCTGATTTATAAATCAGCTCGTTTTATCACACGAGACAGCTTTTCTTGGCTAAAGATAATACTATATGTGTTCAGGCTTTCATAAATTTTATTTTTCGTTTTTTATCATCACATAAGAGGACTAAACTTTGCCTTTCTCAAAACGTTTTGGAAATATTGATCTTTGATAACAACCATAAAACCTTCTTAAGAACTATCCTTTTACAAAATCCAGTCAGTCAGTAAATAGTCGCAGAAGGTTTGCCTAAACACTTTGCACTAATACATATTGCTCTACTTAAAAATGATTTTGAAGTGGAATTATATTTTAATTTTGGGCCAGCTTCTGCCCTTCGCAAACTCTCAATACTTGAGACAACATCCGAACAGATCCACTGTTAAACTTGTTGATAGGATGGAGACAACAACGTCTTCATCTTCCGGTGTTACCCGTGCCTCCTACAATGAACAATGTGGAGATGGAATGCGTTGCGATTCGCGGAAATTTTTGTCCTGTCTCAACAGCACGTGCCAATGCATGAAGCCAAATGAAATGCGATTTGACGCTGTTCAAAAGAAATGTGTTGTTTTGCCCGGAGAAAGGTGTAGCTACACGGCTCTTGACACGCAAGACAAACGCTTCACGGAAAGGCTGGACTGCGTTACAAACGCAACTTGTAATGATGATGGATTTTGTGGTTGTAAAACTAATTATTTTGAAAACTCTGAAATTGCCTGTGTCCCGAAGTTATCTCACGGACAAAATTGTTCTCAAAACGACCAGTGCAAATCTGATTTGCAATTGACGTGTCACTTTGGAATTTGCGCTTGTAAAACAACGGAAGCTATATTTGACTCAGAGCGAAAAGCTTGTGTTGGCCTGGTCAGGACCCACTGTGAAAAATACAATAATATCTGCGTCCAAAATGCCAATTGTAACAATCAGCGTTATAGTTATAATCGCTATAATTATGATGGAAATGGAAATTGCGAATGCAAAGACGGTTACCAGGCGTCCAAAAATGGATTATGTCTGGGCAGCTACGGCTCCGGTTGCTCTACTAATTCACCCTGCTCAGATGGCTTAACTTGCAATGAAGGTCAATGCCAATGCAAGTATCACGATCATCAAACCTATTACATTGCAAGTTCAAAGCAAAAATGTGTCAGTTACATAAGAGGACCTTGCCATGAGAAATTAGGCGACATTTTTGAAGACTACGATTGTGTGGAAAATGCAATTTGCGCAAATGTAACTGGAATTTTTGAGTGTGTTTGCAAAAAAGGAATGATTGAGTCAATAGATAGGAGATGCAAGTATACTTAAGGCGAAGCCTGTGATGCGAAGCACATACAAGATTTGTGATAAAGTTTCAGGTCTTGTTTGTAAAAATGGGAAGTGCTTGTGCGCAAAAGATTTTGAAGTTTATGACTTTGGATTGAACAAATGTCGAGGTTTAGTAGGGGCTCAATGTGTTAAGGAAAGTAATTGCATTGATGGGGCATTCTGCGATAAATATCGGGATCCAAGCTTGCAGACAGGAACATGTCGCTGTTCTCCAGAATTTAGGACAAGTTTGGAAAGGAAGTGTGAAGCAATTACAATCGCAGTTGAGAAAAAAATTAATCAAGATATTCCAGAAATTACAGAAGCAGTAACAGCTCCAAAAGAAGATCTAGATAGCGCAAGCACGGAAATGTAGATTCCTAAAAAATTATAATATTTCAATGAACTAATGTAAGGCATAATTAAATACGCTTAGTTCATTTTTTGCTTCATGAACTATAGCTCAATTAAAGCTTCAATAAACTAACGTTAAATTGTGCATAAATTTTAATAATAAAAGTGTATAAAAATTACTCATTTGCATATTAATTATTCTCGTACTGTTGTCGTCTTATTGTTAGAAAAGACGCATTTTTTTACAAAAGCAACTGTCAAATTTCATTAAATTTACCGTGTTTAATCGTTCATGGGATTTCCAAAGTGCACTCTTGCTCTAACTCTAACCCAGGTGCTTGGAATTAGTATCTTTGGATGTTCCAATGTCTCATATCTCTTATATGGAGGACATTCTCAGCGCTATTCTATCTTGTCATGACCAGTAATAAAAAAATTTGTTATATAGTCATTTTTTGTTCAAATAAACTGCTTTATAGTAATTGTTCAACTTCAATCAATTTTATAGCAGAAACGATTTGCCTGATTTATTCACATTTTATTACCAAATAAAAAGAATTGCTTGCGTGTGTAATGTTGCATGTAAATGCGCAGTGATGCGCAGGAGAAATCTGGACAATTTTGGCTGGACATATACATAATTCAAAGACTGAACGAGTGAACATGCCAATCAATCGAGTTAAAAAAAACCACACACGTCATAAAACACTACTTCGTTCATGTCGCTTAAATTTTTAAATCTAGAGATTCTCGTAGCTAAAGCAAGTTTTCATTTTTATACCGCATCATTCCAAAACGTATCAGAACTATTCACTACGAAAATGATTTTGAATTGGAAATGTGTTCTAATTTTGGCTCAGCTTATAGCTATCGCTAACGCTCGCCAACGCCGTACTGAGGAGACCTCAACGATTGTCCCCTCTTCTGCTGTAGGTACTGTTCGTGCATCCTACAATGAACCATGCGGAGAAGGAATCCGCTGTGACTCCCGAAAATCATTATCCTGCCTAAATAGCATTTGTCAGTGCATAAAGCCAAGTGAAATGAGGTATGAAGCTATTCAAGGAAAATGTATTGTTTTACCGGGAGAAAGGTGTAGTTACACAGCGGTTGACATATCAAGTGACACAAAGCAAGAGAAGCGCTACACAGAGAAGCTAGACTGCACTACCAATGCTATTTGCAACAGCGACGGATTTTGCGATTGCGGCACCAATTACTTCGAAAATGCGGAGAATATTTGCACCCCCAAATTACTAGAAGGCCAGGATTGCACTCGAGATAATCAGTGCAGATCTGATTTGCATTTGACTTGTGACTCTGGACTTTGCTCGTGCAATAAAACAGAAGCTATATTTGACTCGGGAAGAAAGGTTTGTGTCGGATTGGTAGGGACTTCTTGTGAAAAGTATAGCTGTGTCCAGAATGCTTACTGTCAATATTCATACAAGTTTAGTAGCTCTGGATCCACTTGCTCTTGTGAAAGCGGCTACCAGGCGTCAAACGATGGCTTGTGTAAAGGCAGTTATGGCTCCAGGTGCTCAACTAATTCGCCCTGCTCGGATGGCACGACCTGCATTGAAGGCCAATGCCAATGTAATTATCCGGATCATCAAATATTTGACACTTCAACTTCAAAGCAAAAATGCGTCAGTTACATAAGAGGACCTTGCAAGGAGAAAGTTGGCGATGACGTCAAAAGCTACGATTGTGTGGAAAATGCTATTTGTGCAAAGTCTAGTGGGATCTTTGAGTGTGCTTGCAACAAAGGAATGATTGAGTCAATGAATAGAAGATGCAAAATTGCTTATGGGGAAACGTGCGAAGCAACCAATCTTTGTGATAGCACTGCCGGCCTTGTTTGCAAAGATGGAAAGTGTTTATGCGGAAAGGATTTTGAAGTCTATGACTTTGATTCGAACAAGTGTCGAGGGCTAGTCGGGGCTAAGTGTGCTGATGTGGAATACTGCATTGATGGAGCAACCTGCGATAAATATCGGGACCCTAGTTTGAAGTCAGGGACATGCCGTTGTTCGCCGGACTGGCAAACTAATTTGGATAGAAGTTGTGTGGATAGTCCATTGGCCAATTTTAGTTCCAAGAGAGGCACCGACGATACTTAGAGATGGATTTTGACTTAAATTGGAATACTTTAAAAGTTCTAATTTTCTGTCGAGTGAATTTAATGTAAATATTACGGCATAAATTTTAGATTTAGTCCCGAAAGTAAAATAAATCATGTATAAATTGTCAGCTCATTCATGCAAAGCGAAATCTAAGCCTTAAAAGTTGCGTGCTAATTCATTTCAAACAATACTAGTTACGTAAATCCTGCCCTGCTGCTATTCATGCGACATGAAAAGTATAGTTGCATTTTCTGTTAGGAATTTGAAATTAATATTTTATTATATAAAAATATTTCGTAGTATAAAATCTTATCAATTAATACCACAATAATTAAACAATTTCACTTCCCACTGTTATTATATTCAAGCTTAAATCTTCATGGACATTTTCCAACCGTTTTTGTTCCTTCTGACCTCTACTATTCTTATGATGAACTTCCCTTACATGTCTGCTCCTGCTACTAAGATACGGAAAGAACTTCTCACAAAGCGGACACTTATACGGCTTCACTTTAGTATGGACCCTGGCATGTTTCTCGAGTTCTGCCCTTTCAGTAAACGCTCTCGAACAATCTGGATGTGGACATTTATGTGGCGTTTTATTCAAATGCGCCCTCTTCTGATGATAAATATAGCCCTTCTTTGCAGAATAAGACTTGCCGCAAATCTCACAAACCCATCGGGTCTTCTCTTCTTGATGACCTTTGTAATGGAATGAAAGCGCTGCCTTTGACCCAAAGGAAGTGCCACAAATATCACAAACAAATCGGGGCTTCTCAGCTCCCGGCAAATGGGTTTTGCTGTGATTCTTCAATTCTTCCGTTGTATGAAAGCATTTGGTACACTTGTCGCACTGAATAGTTTTCTCTTTGTGTCTCATGGCATGTCTTCTGGTGTCCTTCTGGGTTTTAAATTTCTTCCCACATTCCACACAAGTCACGTGCGACTGACCTTGATGGCAAAGCCCGAAGTGCGTCTTCATATTACTCCTTTCTGGAATGGGTTTCCAGCAAACGTGACAAATTGGTCCGGTTCCTTCATCTGTGGAGCCCCTCATCTCTGTTTGATTTTTCACCGTAAATTCAGCTTGGCCCTCATGTCGCCTTCTGTTATGTCGCTTAAAGTTTCCCTTTGATGAACTTGACATTCCACAGCTTTTGCAAATAAAAACTTGGCCGTTATTATGAACACTCTGGTGAGCCAACAGAATACTTGGACTTTGACACTCTTTCCCACACGTTTCACACTTGAAACGGTTTCCAGTACCTTTGTGGTAAAATATTAGGTGGTCTTTCATAGTTTTTGAAGTCATAAATAATTTATTGCACTCGGGGCATTCGTGTCGCTTGACGCCAATATGCCGGGCCTGATGGTCTTCTACATCCCGATGGCGGCTGAAATATCTTCCGCAAAATTTACACGTGTACTTCTTCTCATGTGGGTGTTCTTCTCCATAATGTCTTACTAGTGATGTCCTTCCAATTAGAGATTCATCGCAGATGTGACAATTGAAGGTGGGAGTTTCACTGCTGCCTTTCCGCTTTTTACTATTTCCGGTACAGCTTTTCTTTGGGGGCACCCTCCTGCTTTGATAAAAAAAGTCATTTCAATAAATTTTAAACATTTAGAGAATTTTATTTGACATATAAAAGCTTAAAGACTTTACCTTTTTCGGGGTTGCTCTAAATAATCATCGTCATTAACGTCATCCTCTTCATAAAAGTCATAATCCTCCTGCTCCAGTTCATTATCAAATGGCAGGATGTCTTCGTCTTCATGGCCCGGATAAATTTCAACCTTAACTGGAAACTCGCCCTCAATTTCACCAGCATCAGTCTCAGTTTTAATAGAACCTTAAATGTCAAAAATAATTTTTAGTTTGCAAAATTTTAATAAATATTAAATTAACCATTACCAGGTAAACTTTTTAACACGCTCTCTCGCAATTGATTTAATCCACAAGCTCCCAACTTTCTACTTTTTGAATTCCTTCCGCTTTCTTGAATAATGCCTTTAACAACTTTAATATAACTTTTAAAAAGCCTCTCCAACTCATTAATTTGCAACTGAATTTGATAACAATCTTCATACAAACTTTGACATTTTAAACACAACGGCAGAGGTTCCCTCTTATCAAATTTACTTCCATTTGACCACCTCACATTCAACTTATTTGAAAGAAAGTCAAACATTAACCTATTTCTTGAAGGGTTATCTACCCCTGTTAAGTCTGTTGGTAACAGTTTAAGACAAAACAAGCAAGTATCCAAGCACTTTTCCATTGTCTGTATTCACAAATTAAAACATTGTTGGAGAAAGTCAAATTTTAAAGAATTTTTGGATCGGCAACAAATGTTTTGTTTTGCAAGGTATCAGCTGCAGCTGCAGAGAGAGTAGAAAACCTTTTCTGAAAGGCATGCGAGCTCGCTCGTTCTGAATCAAATGCATCGCATCGCATCGAATGTCTGTCACTCGACTCGGATTGTGCACATTTTTGTTCAGACTATGCAAGGGAAAAGTAAAAATCAAAGAGCTTCCCTATTTTCAGCCATACTCTATCTAGCTACGGTAGCTCTCTGTTGCTTTGTCTTTGTTGCTCTTTCTCTCTGGCAAACTCTTCTACTATATTATTACCATCTCTCCTTTCCCATCTTATTGCCAACTTCAATAATTT
Organism: Rambutsinella grinnellia; assembly: GCA_027743725.1. Lineage (NCBI taxonomy): Eukaryota > Metazoa > Arthropoda > Collembola > Entomobryomorpha > Entomobryidae > Rambutsinella > Rambutsinella grinnellia. The sequence goes on along the minus strand of JAHZMU010002951.1, from coordinate 89 downwards.
TTTTCACATTTTTTTTAAAGTAACTAAACTATTAGACCTGATTTTTTACTACCTTTTTACTAGATCCATTCAACCGTATTTATTAGCAT
>JAHZMU010002950.1:0-16464 GCA_027743725.1 Rambutsinella grinnellia | reverse complement strand
AGAATGAAATGACTTACAATGTTCATATTCAACATTTTTCAAATCAAAATTAAGCAGCATCAAATCTAAAATATGACAGACCGCATTTGCAAATCTAAAAAATTGATTTGTTGCATTTGCAAATCTAAAGAAATTGATATATATTATTTGCCATCTAAAGCAACGATTTGTTTTCTTAACAGTTTAGGAAAAAATGGAGTTAAATGGCTTCACTTTTATGAAAAAACCGGCTGGGTTTTCTATGTAAAAGTGGATATATTTCTTTATAAATGTGTGAGAGAAGTGTATTATTTTTTTTCGCTTTTTTCCTCTTTAAAAAAGAGCAAATGAACGGCAAAGTTCAAACTGAGAAACGGAACAGAGGGCAGTGGAATGAGAATGAGCCGTGAGGATCTCGGATCCGCCCGCCTGATTTACAATTCGTAATCAGTAATAATGTATAAGGAGATGGAAATATAAAAAAATGTTTATCCGATGATGATAATGATGATCATGATTATCCTCTTCTGGATTATCATTATCAATATTGCTCAAGTAGGTAATAACTAATCGTATTTTTTTCATATTGATGATTACGCTTTTAAAAAGTTGCTCTCTGCTATTTAAGATATGAGAAGAAAAAAAGGTAATCCGATATCCAATTTTTCTCAAGTCGTTCTCCTCTCCATCCTCCTATTTCTTTTCAATAACTAGCTCATCTTTTTATCGCTATTTTATGCATATTTCTTCTCGTTTCGGGGTTTCTCTCTCTCGGTGCTCAACCGCTTATTTCATCTGGTTTGAGGGAGAAAAACGGAGAAGTTTTGAAGGAGGTGGTAGCCCAAGCTATTGTTCAAGAGTTTGAAGTGGATTGGGTCGTGATGTGATATTTTTCTGAAGAAACTGGTATTTTTATAATGCAAACCGAATATTTGGTTTTTGGTTTAAAGGGGAAATTGGGAACAAGATGTGAATTAAAAACAATCCAATAACATTACCTTTTTATACCTTGTCGATTGTTAAAAAGTCAAAAGGCATTATTTTTTTGGTCAAGTCATCTCACCCACAAGTTGTCGATGATAAGCTTTTCATTTACATAAAATCAAGTCATTCTTGGTCATATTCATGAGAACGCCAATTTTATTCATTATTGGCGATTAAAAAGCTATTTTTACAAGAATGTTTGCGAGTTTTCAATAGAACAATACGAGTTACAAGAAGAGCTTCTCCTTAAGTAACATTTTTTATCCTTTTATTTCTATGCAAATTTCCTCCTTTTCTCCCAAATCATTATTGATCAGGTGATGAATGATGATGATCATTATGTTGATTCTTTCTGACTTGCGGTGGATCGCTCTCTTCAACAACCTCGGCTACTTGATCCATTCCAAGTTGTGTAAACGGTCTCGTTAAATGGTCTATTCCTTGTAAACCATTCTTGATCCATTACATCACTCATGATTACAAAAACTATCAAGTTTCTTGCACTTACTAACAGTCTCATCATCAAAATCATCAACAGCATATAAAAGATTATAGAAAAGGTCGAAAAAATTGCTGATTTTCCTTCTCTCTTCCCCCATATAATTTTTATTTTCATTGAGTTATTTGCTCAGAGCGTATTTGTATGTGAATATTAAAAAGGAGAGAGCCGTGAGCCAAATTGGGCATTTTGAGAATGAAACGATTTCATTGAGTTCTTATAAGCAGAAATAAAAAGTCTGTCTGGTATTTTCTCAACTCCAAAACTCCAACCTTCTCCACTCGAGTTGCCCATTGTAATTATGTGCAATAATGCAAATAGTGTAATCGTCTTTTAAAAAGCTAATAAGTATATTGTGCGTCTCCTCGCTTCCTTCACAATTACCGGCTTTTTCATTCAGAGCGGAGAGAAATCAAAACATTTTACAAAAACTTTTTTTACTTTTTACCTCGACAGACGAGCGAACCTCTTGAGGGCGAAAACTCAAGTTTTTCCTTTCGACAAAAGCTTAGAGACTCCGGCAGACATGCAAAAGAATATTATATGATGTGTGTACACAAACACTCAAACAACTCGATTACAATTACGATAATATGCAAGCAAGCAACAGTAATAATAATAATAATCATAATCTCTTTTGCAATAAGCTCAGCCACCACCACACATTCTTTATAGTTTATTGCTACAATGTACGATTACAAGGAAAAAATTGTAGAAGAGTTCACTTCATATCAAAATCAACAGTCCCATTCTAACAATCTCGTACATGAAATGCTTTTCTCCTTTTATCAATGCAGGGGCGCATATATGGAATATTTTTTTGATTATATGATAGAGCTCCATGCATATTATGAACTATACAGTTAAGTTGTTTCGAAGCCCGCCCGCATTTCCTCTGCTTGTTTGTACAATACTGTATTATCATCATTATAAATCGTCATATTATATTTATCATCTCATCAGGATCGTCGAGATGGTCATTACGTATTAAAGAAATGAATACGTTTGTGGGGTAAAAATGGTCTTGTTAAGGAAACATTTATGAAACCCTCCTTCAAACTCAGTTCCAGTCCGGTTCAGAAATAATGCAAAAAACTATGTCCCGTGGAAGAAATGCATTATTAGTGAAGTTCCCCCAAAAATGTATATCCCAAAGGCCCACTCTAAAGTAAAACTAAAGCTGAAAGAGAACCACACACAGTTAGATGGAGTGGAGGAGACGAGTTAGTTTTAAAAATTCACAAGAAGAGCAAATCCCAAGACGAGTATTTGAGAGAAACACTTTCATGGTGGTCTTCCTTGATGGAGAAGTTTTTGCAGTGTTTTTCTGAAAAAAAGCATTACATCAAGTTTATAACTTTGTTTTGAGTTGAGAAAAGCGAGAGCGGTGGAATAAAAAACGGAAACTCATGTAATTTGTTGGTAATTGTCATGATAATAGTAATAATATTATTCCCAGGATGGAAATTGGATTTGGCCTCGAGTCACTTTTTTGGAGGGATACGGATGTCTTGTATGGGTTATGTGGGAAGTGCGGCTGTTGCATATTACCATTAGGTATGCATGCTTGCGACCATTAAAAATGAGCTCTTTAAAAATAATAAAATTGGAAGAGAGAAAGAGAGGGAAAGCTAATGCAAAAAGTATTTAAATGTATTTCGTGGTCCAAGCCCCACATATTTCTCGGAAAGCCTTTTCATATTCTACTCATTCTCCGTGTAATAAACTATGCATGACATATTGAATATGTTATATTTTTAGACGGTAGTTATTTCTCTTATTGCTTCAAAATTTTTTAACCTTATTTATTCGCATTTAGCGTGTACCCCACCATGTAATTGGTAATGGAGTGCAACAGCGTTGACAAAGTGAAATATAAGTGTGGAATTTAGACTCGATTCTAAAATGACATGACCAATTTTATACTAAAAATGTAGCAATAATTTCTCCAAGTTTTTGTTTGTGCTTTGCTTCTCATCTCTTCCTGTGCTTCCTCCACACTCCCTCCCGCCCGCACTTCTATTCCATCATCGTTGTCGTCCTCCTTCCTCTTTAAGAGAAAAATCTAATAACGTAATTGCACCCCAACCATTATATATTAAGTTATCCTCTGCCCAGCTCTTGCTCACCATTTTTTTTCCTGGCTAGAATAACATTACAGATTTTTTCCTTTGTACTAGTATAGTGATCCCCGAAAAAATATAATGGAATGGCCTTTTCGCGTGTTTTATTATGGGAAGTGAGGAGAAAGTCGAAAACTGATTTATGACTCTTCTTCGTCATTTTTATATGCTTTCTAGGGAACTCTAGAGAAAAAAATGAGGGGAGAAAAGAATATAAAAAATCTCTACAAAACTTTTTCCTCTGGTCACTTTTTTTCTCCCTTTGTGTCCATTTAATTCAAAAGTGAATTAAAATTATACCCGGACCTTACTCCCTTACATTTTCCTTCCGAGGGAAAATATTCCTTTTCCTGGCTGTCCACCAACGCCACACATATCTCCAGTTTTTTTTGGCTTATGGCCTTTAGCAAGCATAAAATAGAAACGTTGTAGAGAATGTCCCAGCACCAGCTAGAATATGTCTTTCTCTTATTCACTTCAATAGTCACGCACGCAACTTTCTCATCACGTCAACTTATATTTTTTCACTCTTCTTGTTCTTTCTTTTGCTTCAAGACACTCCACCACTCAAATAATGGAGTGACTCTGGGCAAAACAAGGAAAGAGGACTAATTTGAAAATATTATATTTCACAACAACCCAATCTTTGTTGGCAGAAAAGAGTAAAATAAGACTAGCTAATAAAAACGCTACTTTTTTCCCTCTCTAAAGTCCTTTCTTTCCCTTGAGAGATTCAAACAATAATTGAGTCACTTGAACAATTCTTGTTGTTCTTTTGGGGCTCAACTTATTCCGTTTATTTTTCTTAATGGAGGAAGCGAGAAAGTTGAAGAAACTCTTTTTTTCTCTTTGCAAAGGAGAAATGGTCACATTTGCTCATGTTAACTTTCTTGGTTTTATTACCAGAAAAAAAGTTTCTGTGTCTAACGGCTCATTCCAATTTTTTGTCCTTTTCTTTAGTCCTCTGATAAAAATCTTGGAAAATGTCATCCGCAGGGTAAAGAATAAAAAGAATTTCTCCAACTCAAAAATGACCGAAAAAAATGTGAAATGGTCAGTGCAAAAAAAAGAAATAAAAAGTATAATCTAGATGAATTGCTTATTTGCCTGATTCTCTTTAGCAAAAAAGAATTTGGGGAATTGTGAGAAAACTCTTCATCCGTTTATATCCCTTCTGGTTAACACGCTTCTTAATAACTTTAAACCTCATTTAAGTTTTAAAATGTGGCACTTCTCATTACAAGAAAACACTTCCTAATTCGAATCATGCGGTTTATATTTTTTATTAACTCAAAGCAAAATTAGCTTTTGGATCATCCCATTCTGCGGTTGTGGCTTATAGAATGCGCGTGCCAAGCCTGAAGGAAAAACATTTCTAAAGTAATCTATGAGCTGATGCTAAAAAGCCATCCCATCCTCACCATCTCCCAATATTTGACATGATTAACAATTTTACGATGATAATCTCCTCATGTAATATAAACTACTTGCAATAAAAGTGCATATTGAATTGACTGATTTGAGTTTTTTATAACTTTGATTGGCTTCACTTTGTTATTGCTCATGTTTTTTATGCTATTCACTCTGTGAAACAAAAGGAGGCAAACCATATTGCATTTCTGATAAGACTTGAACACGCTCAAAAGGATTTTGCCTCAAAGGCCTAATAAGTAATACTCAATTTGATTTGATTTTGTTTGACGGATGGTGATGATGATGATGATCAGCAGATTAGCAAAAGATCAGATCAAACTCCAATAAATATTCATTCATGTAGAAAAAAGCAAACAGATTTTTTCACTCTTTCTCTTTCCTAAAATGTATTGCACATGAAGAAGAACAAATTTTGATCGGTGATGATGACGGTGTTAGCTTATCAGTTGTCTATTTATTACCATGCAAAAGCTCTTTTTTCTTCATATCAAATCATGTCGAATTATTTTTTATTGTTTGGCGCTCACTGTGATCTCATCTGATTGGACTTTTTTATATACTCTCCCCATTTCTTCTTTTAGGTATTGCATAAGCATAATCATCACTTTATTGCTATTATTGGATCAGCTAACAAATATCTTATCTTGTTGTTTTTTTTACAACGTGGCAATAAGATTGATAAATGAGGAAGGATGATGAAGAAGCCTCACCACAAGCAACCAGATCATCATTAAATTGTAAGCTGGTGATTGTTACATGATAAAAGCACTTCCACATTGTTCAGAAGAGAGCAGAGGTTTCTTAAGGTTTGAAGAGAAAAAAACGGAGACTCATCTCATGAAATTATTGTTTGATGATGAAGCTTATTCAGAAAGCTATGCCAAAGTCTTAATGGGATAGCTCGTGCTTATTGTCTAATAATAAAAGTATTAAAAATATTTTTAGCAAAAAATATAGGAAAGGGACTGGAAGACGGATATGGGGTAAGTCAATCAGGGATAGTTGCTGATACGGAGCGCAGTGGGGTTTCCGTCATAATATGAATTGCTTTTTTCTGAAGCCTCATCTCTCTCGCTCTCCGATGATGAGGAGGCAGATAAACTGACTGGAGGAATAAACTGAGCCATAACTAATTTTCTTTGGTTAATTAGTTAGTAGGGTTCTTGAGAGAGGAAAGATGTGGTGGGTTTTTCAATCGATCCCAACTCATTATACTTATCATCCACTTATATAAATTGATGGAAAATGGAGTTGCTGGAGAAGAAACGGCTCATCTGCGTTGGCCTTTTTTAGTTTTATGCTGAGGGTCCACATTTCTTTACCTTGAGAAGCCTTTTGTTTCTATCTGATTGCTTTGAGGTGTAGCTCGTGCCTGAACATTTTTCAAATCCTTTTTCTTTTACACAGCTTTGTTATATGGAAATATTTTCTGCTTTGATTTCCCATTATTATATCCAAGTGAAAATATTTCACGAACGTGAATCTCCATTTTCCTCCTTATTAGCTTAATTCTCTTTCGATTCAAGGACTGTTTGAAAATATTCCAAGTATGAAGTATTTAACACGATTCAAGATTCAATTTCTTGAAATGCACGAAGAAAAAATAAACGCCGAACCTCAAGTCAAAATTTTGTCGTCATCTGCTATCCGAATCCTTTCTTGTATCCACTGCATTGTCATCCGACAAACAATAGATGATGAATACGAAACGGTCATAACATTTTGAAGAGATGCAAACAAACAACGGTGTAGAAATGATTGACAAGAATCAAAAAATGAAGAATGTTAAACGTCTTTTTGTACGGCCAAAAAAAGGAGGGAGAATCAGAGGAATTTCTCATCTATTAAAGGAGCAATTGAATTGAATGTCGTGTTAAATTACAGTCTCTCCCAACCTATTCACATATCAATTGAATCATTTAGTACGTCTGCAGCCTCCATTATTATCTCATTTTGAAAACATAATAAATAACAGCGTTTAAAACGTTTTCCTACTCCTTCCACAGTTAACAATAATAATTTAAAATAATTTAGAGAGAAGTGGCCAAGGTGCCAATTGTCAAAAAGAGGGAGGAACCGGTGGGTTTGTCCACGCACAAATCGAATAATGACTGCTTTCGATCCGTAATAACGAGTTACTGCAATAATTTAAGAATGTTGACACTCCAACAGGATTGAAGGTGTTCATGGCCTAAGCTCTACTATGTGATTAGTGACAATATAAAAAGTGTATCATTGTTCGCCTCTCCTTCTCAAGGAGCCCATTTCAACAAGAGCCCAAGTACTTAACCACAATTAACAAGTAAACAGAAGTCAATAAGAACAATTCCCATTTTCTACTGATGACGACAATGAATGGCTATTTTGTCAGAAAACAAATCATTTTATGGCTTCCTCCTCCTTTTCGCCTCCTCCACCCATTCCAGTAAATATAAAGTGTTGTGGGTTCCCATTCTCAAAACTTTATTCAAATGTTGACGATGAGTGAACCATGCGTAGTCACATTTTGAACCCAGAGAAGTCATTCATTCTTTCTTGGAGAGTAAGGCTTTTTGTTTTGCATTGTGCTCCCGTAATAATAATGATTGTAAAGTGACTTCTCTCGGAGCAGAATGAAGCAGAGTTGCTTGTTGCACCTTTTATTGTTGCCATTGTTGTTGATTGACTGGTGACACAAGTGTCTTCTTCTACTAGTTCATTCTAAAGGTGGTTGTGTCGCTGACCAGAAAAATTGAGATGCGGACAAAGGCTCTTTGATTTTCCCCTGTTATTTACCTGTCCACCTACACCGTCATCATCTCTAGAAATCTAACCATTTTCAGGTATTCACAAAGCATTCCTCTCAAGGAGTGTTTTCTTGAAGGAAAAACAGAAGCCTCGCCTCCTTTTCTATCTTGGAGTTAAGAACCGATCATGTTATTTGTTGATGGACCATTTTTATTACATTTCACATTCCATTCAATAAAAAGAATTGAGGATGATGATGCGAGATCTGATGGTTGAGCCTTCATCATTTTGATGAAACAATCCAATCCAGTCATCGTCTTTATGAGGACTCCTTTTGTTACATTCTTCATTCTTTTCTCTACTCTCCGATCAATTGGAATGCTTATATTTTTTCAAAGTTTTTTTGTAAACCGATGATGATGGCGATGATAAATCGACAAGATAGAAGAATAAAAATTTGTGTGTACATTTTAAATTTCACTTTTATTGACATTTCCAATCCAGGTTAACTCCCATTGTGTTTTAGTTGTGCATTTATTACTTTCAGATAAATTATTCCTTGTCCTGGCATTGTTCACTGGAAAGAGTAGCAACTGTGTTTGAAGCCACACCCTATTGACTTTTCTGAGACAAGTTTACTTTCTCAAAGAAATAACAGTTTTAACACAAGTGCTTTCTCACTTTTCCCCAATGAATTAGCCAAAGTACTAGAAAAGTCTAATTGTAACCTTTTATGCAGAAATGCAGTAATTAACCTCACATTTTGTTCATGGAAGAAGTGCATAGACTAACAACTGTATTTAATTTGTCATTCCATTCTAGCCAGACCCAAACAATGGATCAATGAAGCCGCTTCTACTCCCAAATGGAATTTTCTAATTTTCCCATTTTTCTAAAAAGATCAGTTCTGATCTCAAACCAGATCCACTTACACCTTCTTTAGACCGCCGGTAACTTCTATTAGAAAGAAAGTCTGCTAAGCCATTTTCCTTTGCCATTTAATTCCTTTAAACTTAAGTAATTCAACTCGGCACAACTCCCTTTTAACCTTATCCTAATATCTTCAATTTTGCCAATGATCTGATCTTATCAATACCATTTTGTTTCGGCTCTTTATTGTCAACCCGGTCAGCTTCCTTCCGTTCACCCGCAGAGAGTTTTAAAAGTTACAGCAATCCATACGGATTATGTGAGGAAAAAAGTTTAAGGAAAACAAAAAAAATAAACTAATCTTCTTTTCTTGAAAACGGGAAATAATACGCCTTTGCTTATTGTATCGAAAGGAAAATGTTTTGCTCTGGTTGAAGAAAAAAAGCCACACATGAGACGCACGTACAAAACAATTCATTTGCTTTTATTGTGTTTTCCTTTGCGCCCTGCAAGACTCCAATTTAATACGAATTGTGATCTCTCTCTCTGCCATTGTTTCCCATGTGGGTTCTTCGTGTGTCGTAAGAGAAATACTTAACAAGTTTGACCGAAAGTGCGACTCGGCAATGGCAAAATGCTAAGCTTAAGAGTACTTACACATTTCCCCAAAAAGATGAAATTCCTTTTCCAATCCAATCTCCCTAAAGCTTCTCTTGAGTGAGTGAGTAGAATGGAAAGATGAAACCAATTTTCTAGAGAAAAAAATAGTATCTGTTTTCAATTGAGCTTTGTATATTTCCTTGATGGTAGGAAGCAAGGATAAAATAATGCAAATGGAGTTTTTTTTGGTTAAAAAGTTGCAAAAGAGATTGGACCCGAGTGGGAGAAGATGAAGTAGACAATAACAAGCAGATTGTCTCTTTTATGGATGGACACTTCCACAAGTATAAGCATTAGCTTAAACTCTCTGGTCGGCATATTTTTCTAAAGTAAAAGGGAAATAGTTACGTTTCCGATCCGAAGAAATCCCGGACAGAAGTTACCTTTTATCCTTAAATGTTTTTCGAGACTAGACACATATTGGATTGGGTAAAACTCTAGTAAAATATCAAATAGTGTCCAATCTTCCATGTGACAGATTCAACGAGGCGGAACGCTGGAAAAAATCTGTTTGTCTTTTCCACTCGTGACCATAGAGGGGCAGAGTATAACCATGAATATACTTTCGTAGTAAAACTTTACGCTAAAATATAGAAACTTTTGTGCTCTTTCAACCATCCTCAAGATTCAATTTTCTTGCTCTCCCAAGAACCAATCAACTCTACTCGAGCGAAAGTAAGTTAAGCTATATTTTTTTGCAAAGAAGCCATATCTTTCTATGCAAAAATGAAAAAAAGTTAGTCAGCTTCCAAAAAAAAACAAAATCCTTCCAAGTTTAAATTATATGCCAGTATATCCCATGTCCATTTCAACTTGGGTGCTTCTCAACATTTTATTATGAGCTATATAAAGGCTTACGAAAAACTATTAGTTTTTAGAGAGAGGTCAAGTAAGCTAAAGTTACTTGACCCTCTCACTACCGCCTCTCCAAAGCCATTTCAGCATCACCACTCTCCGCATAACACACCCACATCACACCAGCCTTCGAAAAATAGGGTGAGTAGCGACCAAGTAAAGATCAATCACATTTAAAAAATCCCCAAGCTACATTCATTATACTCTAATCTTTTTTCAATGGCAACTTTTATTTTATTGTTATACGGCGAGGGAGAAAATAATAGGAGCTCCGGGTAATTGCCTTTGTCACTTCATGAATTTATACTGGATTCATTACCCCTCGCGCAAAAGTCACTACCCATAAGTGGCCAAGTGAACATCCTCGTCTGCTTCACCATCAAAAGGAATAAAAACTGGAAAGCTGGAATAAGACTAGGGAAAAGAAAGTTGTGCAATATGGGCTTTTACAAGGATGGACGTCCGATACAACGTTACGAGCGTATGCATGTATGAAAGCTGGACGTTGTTGATAACGCGATTTCTTTCCCATTCCATTGTTACGGTCAAATGAACTTTGATTTAAAAAAGTTAAAAAGTGGGATCCTCTCTATTTCTCTCGTTGGGGGAAGAATCTTCAATACTTTCCATTACGTACATGGTTATTGCAAGTCCCATTCTAGAGGGATGAATAGAATCAAACTCATCGGATCAGTTACATTACGCGACCGTCATCCTCCTGCCTGATCGACTGTAGTGTTTTCTAAATAAAACGGTGGTCGACTCAGCTCACTGAATAAACTGGAGCTGATTCTATTTTTCTCGTGCAACCACGAGGAAATCTCATCTCTCCGAGCGACGTCATCTCCCCATAATCTCTTACTCTTCTCAATTCACTTCACTTCTACGTGATTTGTTAGCTTTATGGAGATGATGAATTCTAACTAGGAATAAATATCCTCGTGTGAATTTCAGAGTTTCTCTCAGCAAAAAAAATATTCAATTTTAATATTGAGTGGGGAGTTGTGAGATTTCTTATAAAAACTTGTAAACTTTTCTAAACTTGCCATAATCCCCGTTGGCATTGTTGATATTCCACTTGTAGAGCTGGCTCTTCCCAGCTGGTAGCTGAAAAATTGTATTGTTACCTCCCTGATGATAATAATGAGCATAACAGGAAATTGATTTCTACACTTGTCCACCACTTTGAAAAGTAGAAAAAATTCCCTTAATATTTATATTCATATTACGCTACACTTTGTTATTAAATTAAGATATTTCGAACAATGTCGACACAAAAGAATGAGAAAATATGATTAAACAATACAGTTCATATAAGGTGCATACCTGAATAATAATATTTTGCATCTATAAAACCCATCCGAAAAAAGTCCAATTAGTCAGCAAACCCCCATTGCGCATATGTTGGTTGACTAGTAAGTTAGATAGAAACTAAGAAGAAAAAAACAGGATTCTTCTCACATGAGAGCAGCCACGCATGATTATCATAAGAAAAGTATGCGCAAATGGTTGCACTTCAGCATTTTACCCTTTTCATTCAAAAAATGGTTATGTGATATGATGAACTACTTCTCCCTCTTTTTAGTTTGAAAATGTAAGGAGAAAAAAACGTGTGAATATTCAAGGTAGAAAAATATCATAAGAATATGGGTAAAGTCATTTTTACATTGTTTAGGAAAGATTCTATTTTTTATAAGAATACTCAGTGACTTTCTGCTACGGATACTATGTTGACTGACTGACAAGACGTTTACAAGAGACCCAGCTTATTTTAATGATTTGAGCAAAAAACACACAAAGTTGAGAAGAAAAGTTATTTTTTTACAAGGAAAAAAGAAAAGGGTGCACTTCCGCTCTCTAATTCTTCGTACTGTTGATGATGATGAACAACTTCTCTCCCTCTTTGTTCACCTTCCATTAACTTTGTGCGTAACTAAAAGCCAAAGCCGGTATTAATAGGGACGGTTAACGCTGTTACTGCTTCTATGTGGTTTTGATAATGACGAGATGACTAGACTGATACTTTAGTTAATACTAGACTTTAATTGAGAAGTTAGTTAAAGCGAGTTAAAAAGTATAATTCTTATCAAAATAATGAGTAACAGCAATCAGATGATTAGATGATTGCTAGCATTTTGAGCTTATAGGGTCCAGTTAGCTTTGCAATGGATGAGCAAATAAATTCTTGATCCCACAGATGAACTTTTTATATAGCTTGTTTCTTGATTTGCAAAGCACACCTATAAATTATTTCTCAAAAGAAGCCAGCTCTTCATACCAAAAGCCGCCACTTTTATTCCGCTTGTGTAATAAAAATCCAAATATTATCTGAAGACATGAATTAAATCTCCGCCATAAATGTCAACTTTTCAATATTTGCAAAAGGAAAAAGGTTGGGGCTTGTCTTGAGTCGTGTTTGTTTGCACATGTCTTTTGTAGGGAAGTGTGCTTACCATATCCATTCAATCATCCTTTTTACCTTACTAAAATTGGAGTTAGTTAAGTAGCTCGTACCACACACCACGCGCGGCGACATTAATATCTCTCGGCGTAAGAAAAAATTCCCTTTGTAGCAATTTACTTTTTTTCCGATGAGGAATAAAACAAGCAATTATTTTCTCTCTAATCAGGTAGTGAGCAGCAAACATTTTCATTTGCCTTTTAATAAGAAAACAATAATGATATGGTAGCCGACACACTCGTATGATGTGTGCTTTCCGATTAATTCCATTCAACTCCAACAAATGTTATTAGCAATATTACTATCATTATTGCAATTACTCCATCATAATAAAAAATATGACAAGACATGAAATGATGAATAAAATAATGACAAATGACCAGTATAAAAGTGTCAGAGGATCCGCTCTTTGTATCCATTTTTTATGCTTCCACTCCTAATGTAAACAATATAGCTGAATATATTGTGTGGATTTTTCTCTCATTGTTTGATTGTCTCCACCTCCATAATTTTACCCACCTTCAAATTGTTTTTTGACCCAACCTCTATAGATTTTTGCACTCCTCTATTAGAATTTAATGCAAATCTTGTGTATTCGGCTCCCACGCTATTTTTTTCGCAAAATGAACTTGACTAGCCGTAATTGTAATGCAATACGCTTCGCCATGTATAGATCGCTTTACAATTGATAAGTGTCAAAATGGCAATAAATTGCTAATAGAACAAAGTGATTTCTTCCTTTTCTTAATTCCACTCCCCATTTATGCTAAAGTGCTTTTATGCATTTAGTATTTTAAATAATTAATTTGCAAACTTCAATTTTGTGCTCATTCTAAAACAATCTTTTCTTTATTAATATTGACGGTTCGTATCTCTAAACATTACCATTTTACATAGTACACAGATAATTTTATATATTTTTACACAGTACACAAGTTTTTTTTTCAAAGTCAGTATACTAAGCTTGTTTAATACGTACAGAGTCACATTTATAATTACATTTTTTAACACAAATATATTATATGTCATACATTACAACAACCATTTCTTTAACTCATCTTAATTACATAATTACATTTGCTAATATCAATAGTAGTTTAGGACATAAACAGTTACGTTCTAAGTATTCCGGGGTAAACTGAAATATTTTTAAATACAAAAAAATTGCTGACTATTTCTCCTAACATGTGCATCTATCTTAAAGTTTCTTACTTTCTACTAAACCTTGCTATTTAATTAGATTTTTATGTACAGATTGCACATTTTGTAAATGTACACGTATTTCACAGAACGAAAGAGTATCGTTTTTATTACTAGCCTTTTAAATATATGCAGCCTCATAGTTCATCTGCAGTGAAAAGTGAACAGCGAAGAAAAATTCTTTATACGATGACCATATATATAAAATGTTTACTTTTACTAATGATAATCCTAATTTGTTTTCAAAATAGCAAGTAATTTTTATATTGTAGATGTACACTTTTTTTAAAGAGTTGTAAACAACGATAACTTTTTCTCCCACTAATTTCTCTACCTACTTAATATTATTATACATATTAATACATGATACCATTTAAACGCATTAACCACACGACGATTTGCTCTCTAGGACTCTCTCATTAAGGTTTGCACAGGTTGGAATTCCTCTACAGACTCTGCACAAGCATTATAATAATTATTATTACTTGTACAAAGCAGTAAATTGTAAAATAACGAGAATCATTTAAATATATAGTTGAATGCAGTACCAGTAGCCAACTTAAAATAATTCATGTGTACCGGATATCGTTCTCTAAAAACTAATTTTCCCTAAGAGAGAGAGAGAAGCAGTCTTGCTCCTTTTCTTTTACAAGTAATATATTTTACTAGATCCTCTCCATCTCAAAAGTAACAACGTTAAACGAACCTTGTGCCGATAGTAATAACGATAAAAAATGAGAAAGAGTTGGCCATAGCCTACCACTAAAAGGAGCAGAGTATTTTTATTCAAATTGTTGCATTGTAATGATAGTAATAATAATAATAGTAATAATTGTACGCAATTAAGCATAATCTGCCATGTCCTGTGGAACGTTGTCCTCTCCTCGTAAATTGCCCATTATGTTTTACTCATTTCGAAATAAATTTTATGCATATAATAATGTTGTTGATGGTGGCGGTGGTTGTGAGGGAAATCGAATCATGTTCGTAATGATAGAGAGAAAACTACTCGACTTGACTTTCAGCTTAATTATTGACAGTTTTTCTCGAACTTGTTACCGGCTCTTATTCGTAATTTAATTTCGGAGTAGCAAAGTCAGAGAAGCATGAAGGAAGATGAGAAGTTTTTTTTAAGAGGGAAAAGTATATAATCTATCTTATGAAAAATAAATGAGGTAAGAGTGGAAGCATATAAGTCATTAAATATTTAAAGGAGATTGCTTACTGGGCTTTTTGGGTAATTAAAGAAGGCTCGAGCTTACAAATATCATCAACTGGAGCAATAAGAGTGACGGAATGGAGCAGTTGGCCGGCGCTGCTAGTGACAGTTCAACCGGTCCTCTTTTGCTCAGCTCCGGAGAGAGTTGTACGGAAAATGAAGTATTTCTTTTAAAAACATATTTTCTTAAAGCAAACGTGTAAAATAATAAGGATATCGTATGTGGTAGGGGGATATGTTCTCTACAATATTTATAAGGGAGGCGGATAACACACAAGTCATATCGAAGAGATATGATATGAGCTTCTTTTTACTTATTTAGGTTGAAAATGGATTATTATTAAGGGGAAAATAATTTATTCACGAGAAACAAGCAAAAGCGAGCCTTTTTCCGGCCTTTTCTTGCCAAGCTCTCCACTCTATATATTTTCTACCTGACAATATATTTCCCTCGACTATAGGTTCCGCTCCTTCTTAATTACTAACCTTTTGCTTGTTCCCAATTAAAAATTTATAGAAGAAAAGTGTAATTTAAGTAATATTAAGGAGAATGGGAGATAAGAGCTCTCTATAAACTGACAAAGACATGACACTACACCTCCACATATCCCATCTTATTTATAACTTTCAAGAAAATAAAGGGTTAACCACAAACTCTCTACCGCCTCTGCCCATAAATTCAAAACGTCTCTTTTGTTTTCCCAACAAATTTTATACCTTTAAAAAATTCCGCCATAAGTTATATGCCATGAGAATTGCTATTTCATAATTTGCAATATCTTTCTAAGACAAAGTCCCTCCAATTTCACTCCTTTCCTTCACACACTCTCATATTTATGCATTGTCGCTAATTAAATTGGATGCGCTTGAAATATTTAAGCATGCTGCTATTATCAAAGCTTTCCTGAATAATAATTGTGCAATTTTGCAAGTCCATTTCATACCTCGTCAGCACTATCAGCATATTATGTGATGTGATGAATAGAAATTAAATTAGTTACTTTACCCCCACACCTTTCTAACTTTGCACACGTACTCCAAATTCCTGTCATAAATGTCAAGTTTTTCCTGGCATTAATACATTCTCTTTTCTCTCTAAGATATCAACCACACCACGCCATTGTCATCATCAACATATTAACTATTCTGATGTTTGTTGCGGTTACTGTTATTACTTCATTATTTTCAGCTCCCTTTGCCCAAGATGCGCTTATTTGATAAGGACTTTGTGCCATAATTTAACTCTTCAAGGTGACCCCATAGAATTTGCAAATTAAGTTCAAAACTGTAAACTTGTGCCGAAAACCATTCAAAAATATTTATAGCTTAGTATCCTGATTACTTATTGTGTAAATGATATTACTATTTTCGATTATAATTAACTTTATCTAAATTTCTAGTCTCTGGAGGTAGATTCAAGTGTGGTTTCGTACGCCTAGAACTGAATACTTTC
>JAHZMU010002949.1:0-20832 GCA_027743725.1 Rambutsinella grinnellia | reverse complement strand
CCATTTTCGCATAGTCCTTCTTCATTTCCATTGCAATTACCGGGTACGAGGGGATAGTAGGACTTCCATTTGTTGTCACCGTACATGTTAAGTTCAGTTCCACCTTTGCCACCGGCTAGGATATTGGTCCATGATGCTGAGTTGCAAATCATTGGCGACTCCGCGTCTGCAGGTTGCGTGTCTCGGCATACCCACAGGGCTCGAGGTCCAAACATAGTTGAGCCGCAGGAGTCTCGGTTGAGTGAGGCATCTTCTAAGATCCCAATTACCTTAGGCTCACCTTTCACCTTTGGGTGGACAGCACATCCCCACGTATTAGGTACAGCTGTAAGGACAAATATGAAATAAGGTATCATTGTTGGCTTTTGACGAAGCAAAATTAGAAAATTTAGCTAAATTAGCTAAAAATGAAGTAAATTTTGACAAAGTTGTTGTACTCTTTTCTAGTATAGCTAGACTCAAATTGATTAAAACTTTATTATTTCTTACAAAAGTTTGGCCTATAAATTTTAATAAAATGTTTAAATCTGTTGCGGTTTTACAACTGACTAAGTATTGTAGCTTTGGACATGATGGATGATGGATTTGAGTATATGAATACTGCTGCAGACTTGACGGAAGTTTTCCTAAATTTCAAGGTTGCATTGCTAACTTTGCATTACTACTCAAAGCCACCTTGACTTGACTACTCATTCAAGATTGAAATCTCACCATAAAATTAAAAATGTTAATTATCAGCCAAACATAACTATTCGGAGAGAACTGTTTACTAGCCAAGCACTATGAAAGCGTCCTTGGCTTATTCAAAGGCAGATTTTATTGGGTTCTGGATGATTCCTGAATGCTTATTCCAGCTCATTGTCAGAGAAATTCATTTCTTTTCCGCAATGAATGCTTTGGTGAAAGTTTCAGTCCCCTGATTATAGGAAGTGACGCCTCCTAATTTTCAAAACTTGAGAATAGCTTGAGTGTTCAGTTACCACTTTTGATAAAGAAATGATATTCTGTATTTACCATGCTCCAAAAAGTTACAAGTATTTTTTATTGAATGATTTCTGAAGTGTTAAACAAGCACATTTGAGTGCTGACGTGTCTTAGCTTCTTTTATTCTCCGCTTAGCATTTATCCAATAACTATCTGCCAAATGTCATTGAGTTGACATTAGAACAGTGTTTGATCAACATTACATTTGGACATAACTTAATTCTGAAATGGATATCAATCCGCCCAAAGTTACCCAACCACGTTCTATTTTCCATGCAAGAACGTGCCAAATAGAAATGGTAGAAGAAGATTTGCCTGATGTGGAATGCTTAAAGGGACTGGACCAAGTAATTATTTCAAGTAAGCAAATAGATTTATCAAACCATATTCGTAAAAAACTTAACAATATGTATTTTTTTAATGATTTGTGATTTAGTCTTTAGGGAAACTGAAATGCAGATGTTCCCATCAATAAACGTCAAAAATAATGAAGCTAAACATTTGTTCAAAATTGCAACGACATCAACGTCTGCCTACGGCAACAGCGAGTATACTGGCCAGGATCGAAATGGAAAAGAGATATTTCAGCTTAAATGCACAATCAATTGGTGGCTTCAATTTGTGGCTGTAATATTGTGGTTTCTGCTCATCTTTATAGATGCCCACGTAAGATAAATAATTTTGACATCTATGAAGGAATTAAAAGCGATTTTTTGCTAGAAACTATCACTTTTCCTCCCACCTGGAGAAAAAGCTGGATACATTGGAATAAAAGCTTTTAATCGTGGATTTAGAATTAAAGGCAAAAAGGGCAAACTTATTTACCAAGTCATTGATATATTCACATACCAAATTGAAAATGACTGGATTGTTGTGCCCGTATAACATTATTCAGTTAATAGCGTTACCAAAAGTATTAACATTAAGAGTTTATTTTAACACTAGATTTATTCGAGGAATGGGACTATTGAAAAACCTGTTGGGAAGATTGAATGGAGGCAATCACCACCCCAAAAAGTACCCGAACTGCAGTGGAAATCAAGTGCAGAATGCAGGATGACATTCCCACCGGATGCGGATGTCAAGATGAAGGTTGCTTTGATTGGAATGTGCATTCCTCTAGTAAGTTAAATTTTATTAAAATAAGCATGAGGTGAACTGTATTAAATTTTTACACTGATGTTTAATTTGTTACCTTGCAGTATAAGGCATACCTGGGTCTAGCCTTCAGAAATATGTAATTTTCCGGAGAAAATTGGGGCACTATTTACATTTAATGGCTGTGGGCTGGCTAGATAATGTCATGTTTCCTGTATGTTTCATGACATAAAACTGATATGTAAATAAAACATATAAAACATTTAGTTAAAAACTCAACTCTCCAAAGCCAGTCGTATTTCAGTAAAGTTTAAAATAGAAATTTGTTCAAACTCACAGAATTTTTTCTCTAATCTTTATAACTTTCAGGATAGAAATCAACTATAAATATGCCATCTCCTTTAATTTGGAAAGCAGCAAAATTACACGAGTCCCTCTACGGTTACTTTGGCTATCCAATCCACTTCAATTCTCTTACAAGTAAATGGACCTACAAATTAAGCACGAGTCACCTAATCCCATTCTACTTTTCCACCTATTTCGCCCTAGCTTTAATATGTTTAGGTTCATCTTTATTCACAATTTTTAACTATATCCAAACCAATGCAGTTCCTGGACTCGTAGTTGCTGTAACAGTCTGTGGCGCAAGTATGGGAATTTTGGCTGTTGTTATTTCATCTTTTATAATACGCTTTGGCGACTACATCACTGCATATGCTGATCAAGTAATTAAATTCGAGGCGGTTATAAACAGACGCAAATATTTTGTTGAAGAAGCAACCTACAATGATTGCAAAAATTCGAAAAATGTTGAGAAAACGGCTATTTTTCTAAATGCTTTTATAAGCTACACCTTTCACATGGGTATAGCCTTGCCACCTTTCCTAATCTATTTTAACTTGGATCCAATGAACGTTGTTGTAAATTTCATAGAAGAAGTCTTAAACTTAAACGTTTCCAAATCCATTTCACTCATTTCTAGAACCATGGTGTTAATTATCGGCGCGAGTGAATCGGCGAGAACAATTTCTTTCGCTCTTCTTCTCCTCGTTATCCACCAGAATGCTTTTGTCTTAGCTATTGGGCACCTTACAAAATGCTCGTTTTCTTACAAAACACTTAAAATTTATACACAGCTTATGATTCTCTTATTTAATGGAGAGTGGATGGCGAGCAGTGTCTCAACAACATTGATTGCTGGAGCATTCGTCATAACTGTGATCTCCACTTGTTTCACCTTTCTGGGATGGAAGGTGTTTCCAATAGCGATGTACTTGTGTGGATCCCCACTTTGTCTCTTGATGCATCTAATATTAGCAAAAACATTGCCGATTAAGGTTAACTGCTATGAAAGTAGTAAGCTAATGATTGAGAGGGATTGGAGAATGTTTGAAATTAATAATATGATAAAAACAATTAATTTTAAGGGAAGAAATATATTTGAAGTAAAAGGGGCGTGGGATCCTAAATACCTCAGAATGGTTTTAAGATGTCAGATGCCCATTGTTTTAAGTATGAGAATTTTGCCACAGCAACGCAAAAAACAAAAGCTAATTTTTATTGGTATATGAATAATTACACTGCAAATCCTTTGCTACTTTTTAATAATACTGTGGGTACAAATAAATTACTGATAAATAACTGATAATTGGTAGCATTATAAAATTCTAAATGAAATATTTTGATCCGGAAATTTGATAAGATTTTCGTTTCTCTCAAACTCGCAAATACATATTTTTGTATTTTCAGCTCTTCTTTGATTGAAATAAACAATTTTAATAGTGCCATGAAATTATTTTATGGTAAAAGTAGTTTTAAATGTATAACTATCACGATAATTTCCAAAGAGAAATGTAAAACAAATATTACTTTTCTTTGTTTTGTGCAGATACTGTCTTTGGATCAAGAAGTTTTGAAGGGAATGGGAAGGAGTATGGTCGTTGCCATTTTCTCAGCTTATTCGTTTAGGACTTTGTATAAAATAGTCTCCTTCACGCGGCCGATTTTTTCAGAAAATCATGATAAAAAACCCCATCGATAAAAATCACCCAAGGCGCGAAATTTGAAAAGGGAGTTTTTGATCCAAAAACTTTTTATCCTCTTAAACGTGGATAAAAATCATCCATCCATATGAGCGATTGATTTCAATTTTTGTTTGCTGATAATTGTTAAAGGAATTTATGAGCAAAAACTTAATTAGAGTGTGAGATTAGTAAGTTTAATGCAAAAATGTCATCTACGAAGGGGAAGAAGAGCAAAGTGCCTACAAATAGACGTAACTTTAAATGGACAGTTGACCTTCATCATGGAATGGCTGAATACGTCCGGAATAATTATGAATCCTACAAGGTAATTGATATTAATTGTTTATCATAGTTCTTATTTACTTATTTAATTTCACGTGCGTTTTATACATTTTACAGAAATCGTTGGGATCACAACGCAAGATTGAATTTCTGAGGAAAATGAGGGATGCATTAAACATTAAAGTTGATGACACACAGCTCAAGAATGGATTTAACAACTTTATCAAGAAGTATGAGAATGTGAAGCAAAAGCTTGACTCCACAGGTTTTGGAGTTGACCCCGACAAAAGTCCTACATTGCAGAAAGGTATTCTTTATAAAATACAATTAAATAGTAATTTATTTGTAACCAACTAAATTATCCTTTTCCTTTAAAGGATGGATACTGAAGATATGTCCATACTACGACACACTCGACGAAGTGATGGGTACACGGCCAAACCTGAAGCCCCCATTCGTTGTTGCGACAAGTGCTGAGCAAGACTCATCTTCATCAGATGAGGAAAGGGATTCAAATGATGAAAATTCCGACCCCACAGAAAACGACGTTGTTGTACCAGCAAATGAAGACAACGCTGAACAAGCAACAGGGGCTCCAGAGGTCACTGACCAACCCGAACCAATTATCAAAATTGGTCAGAAAGCTGTGAAGGAAGGTAAAGCTGAGAGAGATTTCGGTACACCAAAGTCGGCATTGGGAGTTTTTGCGCAAGTGATGGGCGAAAAAACAGCTGAGATGGCATCCGTGGAACGTCAGAAACTTGGTATGGAAGAGAAAAAATGGAATGAGGAATGTGCAATTCAAAAGGAACGAAATGAAATTGAGAGACAAAAGGTCAGTAGTAAATTTAATAAACGTTATTTATTTTTTATTTAGCATCTTAACATTTGTAATTTTTAAAATAGATGAACATGCAAAAGGACCTAGAAGAAAAACGACTGGCTTTGGAATCTAAGAGGCTGGATGATAAGCGAGATGAGAGGGAACACGAGCTCAAGCGGTTAAAGTTGGAGCAGGAACATGAAATTAAGAAATTAGAGCTACAGCAGAAAACTACCTAATCTATAAATACTTTTAAGTATGTAATTGTAATAAAGCCGCTCGTTTTTGTACTCCAACTCTATGTTGATCAATATTTGCATAGATTTGTGCATGGTCGCCGCTTGGTCCGGGTTCATATGAGTCATCCCATTCATCATTTGGAAGTAGATAATTGTGTAAAATTGCACATGCATGAATCCACTCACATGCTTTCTTGTGTCCGGATGCCTTACACACTGGAACTCGAAGGTCGGTGAGACTTTGTAAACGATTCTTCCACATTCCAATACAATGCTCTACTACAACTCTTCTTCCCGATAAATGCCGGTTAAATTTCTTTTCGTCCTGAGTAAGCCCCACAGCTGACCTTCGGAACGGTGTGATAAGGTACTCACTAATTGCATATGCAGAATCTCCAACTAAATATTCACCTTGCGAAAAGAATTGTTCAAAATTCATTCCTGGGGGACTGAGGGAGAAAACTTTGGCGTCATGCACACTGCCTGGATAACCCGTAAATAGGTCTAGAATTCTCTTGTTGGAGTCACAGATGATTTGAGCTTGCATGCCGTAGTTCTTCTTCCTTGACCAATAGACCTCCTTGTTGTCTTTTGGAGCAGTTGAGAATGGTATTTCGGTGCCGTCGACAAAGCCGATACATTTTGGAAGCAGACTAGCTGCAGCCATGTCCCCCATTTTTTTACGTTCGTTGGCGTTCGGCCATGAAATATGGTTTTTTGACATAGATATTAGCCACTTAATAACTCTATCCGTAAATGTTTGTGAAATGCATAGTGAAAATGAAATAAATATGATACGCATCGATTGTTTGTGAAATGCATAGTGAAATGTTTGTTAAATGCATAGTCAAACTGAAATAAACATGATACGCATCGATTGTTTGTGAAATGCATAGGTCGATTGTTTGTGAAATGCATAGTGAAAATGAAATAAACATGATACGCATCGATTGTTTGTGAAATGCATAGTGAAATGTTTGTGAAATGCATAGTGAAAATGAAATAAACATGATACGCATGGATTGTTTGTGAAATGCATAGGTCGATTGTTTGTGAAATGCATAGTGAAAATGATATACACCCTACTCCCTACAAATTGACGTGACCAAAGTAGTTTGAGCTAAAAAATTTTCACGTAGCCACAGCTTCCAAGTCTTTCCAACTATCTCATGAGGTAGTCCATCTTACTCCCTACAAATTGATGTGTCCAAAGTAGTTTGAGCTCAAAATTTTTAAAGTTGCCCCAGAGTAGTACTGTTTCCAACTATCTCATGAGGTAGTCCACCCTACGTCTTACAAAATGACGTGTTCAAAGTAGTTTAAGCTCAAAATTTTTAAAATTGCCCTAGAGTAGTAGCGTTT
This sequence comes from Rambutsinella grinnellia, assembly GCA_027743725.1. NCBI lineage: Eukaryota > Metazoa > Arthropoda > Collembola > Entomobryomorpha > Entomobryidae > Rambutsinella > Rambutsinella grinnellia. The sequence goes on along the minus strand of JAHZMU010002949.1, from coordinate 14,020 downwards.
CCAACTATCTCATGAGGTAGTCCATCCTACTTCCTACAAATTGACGTGTCCAAATTAGTTTGAGCTCAAAATTTTTAAAGTTGTCCTAGCTTCGTACCCTTTCTGCTTATTGCATGAGTTAGTCCACCCTACTTCCTACAAATTTGATTGATTTTTGAGTAGAATATGTTTGGAGGAGTAGTTGAATAATTAAGCAATCTGATAAAGTCTAGTAAAGTATGCATTGAAAATTACAAAAAAAAGACAAACGCACATTTAAGTATAATGATGATGACAGATTGTAACAAAATTTGAAGCTTGTATCTAGTTAATCGAATATTCGTACTTTATTTTTTTCAATGCAAAAGAGATGCGCATACATTTATTTCTAGCCAAGATATGACGTACTCCACGAGATTCTCTTTGTTGCTCTTTGTTGCTTTCACATGAACATCTCCTATTCGTGGAGAGAGAAAAAAAAGAGTAACTTATGAGACAAAAGAGTGTGAGAAAAAGTCAGTGTCCACAATTCTACATGCGATCATCTGCTTACTCATTCAATCACCTTTCACATCCCTATCTTAATCAGTTTTCACGGGCATAAAAGCGACCCTACTTTCCGCAAAATGACAGGGCAGAATGCAGCTGGAGCCAAAGACCTTTCAGGTTTCCCCAGCTTTGAACCCTTTTTGGCTATCAAACATTATAAAACAAAATAACATAAATATTATAAACAGAAGGCCCCATTTTTAATCTGATATTATCAATTGTCATGAAATAAATAATTGCTTTGCTGTATAACTTATTTTATCAAGCATAAAGTAAGGACACATTTGCTCCTTGTTCATCCACATGCTTTTGCTTGTGCAAGAAACCATAGACATGTATAAACTGAGACTGTACTCAAAAGACCGCGAAATATTTTTGGCCTGTTGAACTGACCCATCCGCTCTCAATCAACATCTGACTCCCATCTGATTATTAAGTTAAATAAAAGTTTTCTCGTTTTCAACAATTAAAGTTGGCATGTTTACGTGTGGAACTTGCAACATTTGTATCAAGGACCGATCCAATTTTAAAAAGCATTTGGAAACTCACAAGGTCAACAGAGAAAGAAAATATTCGTGTCCAAAGTGCGGGGAGACTTTTCTCCACACTTTTCAGTTAAAGCGACATAAGGAGAAAGCAAATGATAAGCGTAGAATCTACAAGTGTTTAGTTGTAAATTGTTGTTCTGGTTTCACCACCGACACTTTACTTAAACATCATTTGGAACAAGTTCACAAGCTGGTAATTTGCTACTTCTCATCTCATAATAATCTCAAACTATTCCCTTTAAATTAAAAGTGAAAGCAATGTCCCAACTTTTATCTGTTCATGTCTTGATTAGAAAACGGATGGTAAGAAGCTAGAAATTGGAGCTGAAATGCAGGAGAGTCAACCCACAATCAAATATACAGAGTCTACTGAACCGGAATCACATTTGCACAAGGTTAGTCTTTCAAAATGTAATGTTTAGTTTTTTGATAACTAGTTGGATTAGTAAAAGTATCAAGGCCTTTATAAAATTTTGCATTTTTAGAGTACAAAGAATAGCACACCCCCTGCTTCCTCTCAAAGTCAAATCAAGTCCACATCTTCTCAGCTCGCTCATAAAGCCACATTAAAAGCACTCAAGAAAATCAGGACACCAGCCAAAGTTTCGGGATTGTTTACAAGTCAGACTAGAGAAGAATTCACGTGTACGAAAACAACATTTCAACCATCTTCCCAAAACACTTCCGGTAAACTTGAGATTAGTATAGAATCACCAACTTCTACATCTGCAGCGTCTTTGTCTGAATCACCTCAAGTCGACCAATCAACTTTTGACAAGGAAGACTACTGTATTTCTGAGGAGCCGCGTCTTGACGCCTACGAGATGGGAGCAGGCAAAGACACTACTATGGAAGCACAATTGGATACATTTGCTTTGACCGCTGGTGAAATTGAAATGTGGGGACTAAATGGACTGATCCACATTAGGGCTCTGGAAAAGTCTACTTTACCTTTTGGATTAAAGGAATCATTGCTTTGCTTTTTAAAGGGAGAACAAAAGAATATGACGGTGGAGGAGTTTGTTGTTCTTTCGGATCTGGAGCTGGAAAATTATGTTGGCGCGTTTGCATTGGCACTGTATGCTGTTGATATCATCAATCAAATGGATTTCAAACAAATTGCTACTACAAGCATGTTATTAAGGGAAAGAAACTGCACATCTTTAATCGGGCAAGTTGCCTCAATTTTTACCGAATCCGTTTTCGTACGGTACGTGGAAGAGTTTGGAGAGGATGCCGCGTTTCTGGAATCGCTTGACACGAAAACCTTCAAGTTGTACGATCCAATGAAAGCAAACATCAAAAATAATAATGTGGTGGATGCCAATTCAACCCTGGCTTTGGAACGGGTTTTAACTCTGGCCATTAAATCAAACTGGAAGCATTTGGCTCCCGGAATAAAAGTTTCCAAGCAAGACCGAGCCGAGCGAGAAGACTTTTGGAAGGAGATAATGACTCGAGTACTGAACAAGTTGGCAAACGAAGAAACTGTCTCAGTTTCCTGTGCTGCAGCTCAAGTAGCTTCGGAAAGGCGTGTGGGGACTGTGCAATGTCTCGTAATTACGTCTGATAAAGAAGCACAAGTTAGTTTCCATGTTCACCCATTCATTCTCAAGCAACTAACTGGTAGCTCTACTTTTACCAAAGCTGCCGAATTGAGAGCAAATGTTGGAGAAAAAGACTTGGAGTTAATGAGAGAGAAATTGTACAACAAAACATTCCAGTTTCCGCTCAATCAAGTCAGGGAGGTGCATGTGAAGATTCTCTTGGCTCTAAAAGTCTTGGATCCTTGGGGGCTCTTGTTTGGAAGCAGAACGTTCGAAGACCTTTATGCAGAATGTGATGGTAAAATTATTACGTCAGCTTTGTTGCAAACGCAGAAAAAGGAAGGCTTGGAGTTTTTGGCAAAGAAACTTGCTCATCTGTATTCGAAAAGGGAAATTTATGGATTGTTTAATGGGTTGGAAGCAGCAAAAGTCGTCCACTTTTTCTCTACATTTGAGCACAAGCTGGACATGATTGATGTGTATCATTGCCTATTGACCTGGTCCTATTGGAAAGCTGAAGGGAAACTTTGCAACGTCTACGCTCCCGAAAAAAATAAAGACGCCAAAAAGAACTTTGAGACGGTGATGCACGTGATTGACTTGGATGCGATGCCTCATGATTTGCAGAGGTTGGTACGAGACAGAGTCTTCCCTTTGAAGCCCGTTGTTGCTGCGATTGCCAAGTTGAGAATCAAAGCTGGGTAATGAGGAATTTTTGGAAATAAGTTGAAGTGTTGGTATGAATTCTAATGAGTTTTGTTTTGCTGTAGGAATGAGAACCAAGTAGACCCGAAGAGGACAAGAAACGAGTAAACTGTTAGATATTGATTTTATACCATACAATTACATTTAATTCATAATATTTAACCGTATCTGTAAATTAAATCAATCGATGATAATTTAAAAGTAGCCTTGCGCATTAATTACATCACATCAGTCATATTTAGCCTAAAAGTCAATAAGTGCCAATTCATTCAAGAAATCCTCATCCTCGTCGTCATAAAAATTTGCATTTTCACCTCGATCCAACTCTACAATTTCACTTTGCTCGTCCTTTTTTTTAGTTGACATTTCCATCTCATTAAGCAACTTTGCATATTCCTCTGTAAGCTTTTCAATCTGGAACGGGGCTCTTTGAGACACCAAAGATCCAAGTGAATCCTTCTTGTACCCCACAGGTGGATTTGCACCAGATTGGGATGGTCCTGTAGAAGGAGGTGGTGTGGTAGCGACACAAACGACGTTGTCGACAGAAGGTGTAATCACGATAGTTTTCTTGAGTAACAGAGTTTTGCACTGCAATTAAAAAATTACGCATGTTTAGCATTTATTATTTGATAAAAGAGTAGGTAGTGCATAGTTTTAAATAGATAATTAGTCTCACGTTTTGCAATGCAAAGCACGTTCCAGGAACGATTAGGTTTCCAAAATCAAAAGAGAAAAGGTCGTCAAAATGTCCAGCAATAGTCCCAGTCTGGTCCATAAAGAGAATCCGCCTTTTTGTAAATGATACAGAGGGCATGTCCTCTGGAGCCTCCTTTACCACGAGAACCATGAACGGAATCTTTGCGCCAACTTGAAACTTTTTCTTATTCTCTTGAATCCACTTGATGTTCATGGAATTGAGAATGCTTGAATTATCATTCGGATTGAGATTGAGGGCTGTGATAATGCTTTTCCATGGTTTGTTGCTAATTGGCTTGTCCGAGTATGGTCGATTCAAAGCATTTTTCGCAGACTTTACCAAAGACTTTATCCGTTGAGGAGGAACGACTTCTGATGATTGCACTTTGTCGAATAGAAGAGTTGTGCGCAGAGATCGTTTAATGGGATTCCCTTGTTGGTCAGCAGTTTGGCTCGGTATGATTCCAGCTGGGCCTGGAAATGATCTCTTTGCAGCCTTCATTGCCCGTGATTGTTGTGATGGAATTACTTGGAACTGGGATGCAATGTTGTCACTTGGGTGATGGTCATGGCTGGGAAATTCCGTTGAGCTGGAAGATTCAGCCTTTTTGTCTGCACTAGTGACCATTGTTGGGTGATTTGAGATTAGGTTCTCGTCAATTCCAGCCATCAAATCGTCATACTCATCGTCCCATACTGAAAAAGGAAGTAAAAACTGCTCAATGAACAATGCTAGGAATAAGGTATATTTTTTGTGGCAATCTCAACTTACTCTCATTAGTGATGGCATCTTTTTCAACCGAAACATGAACCTCTTTTGACTCGTTTCCGTCTTCAACATTTAATCCTGGTGTTATCCGAGACATGCCCCCAAGTTTTTAAAGATGAGAATGGACACAAAAAATTTTAAAACTGCATAACAATGACGTACTGCTTAATTTTGTAATCAATCGTAAAATAAAGTTAATTAACAGTATGAAATCAAAAAATTATAAATGAGGACAAACAGCAGTAGTCCACAAGAAATGTGAAATGAAATGCACATGCGTGTGCTCCTTTTCCCACCGAGACTATACACGTGACTCTCCATCTCTCGCTCTTTTTTGGCTTTGTTGTGATGATGCAGTTTTATGAGGTTTTGTGTTCATGAAAACGAGTTGCATGAAAATGCTATGTAATTGCTTGGTAAGTTAAATGGTGACATTTAACAGACTTTATAGGTTTTAAATTCCACATTTTATTAATGACGAGCTTTAACGATGTATCACAGTTAAATATTTCGTAAGTTTTAACATTTTATTTGATTCATAGTTCATTTGATTAACAACTACATTTACGGAAATTTGAAAAACAAAATGTAGCAAAGTAAACAAAACGTTACAAGCGTTTTATTGAATATATTATTACAAGAAATATCTGAAGAGGGTAGAAAAAGTCTAGACCTTTTTTGACCCAAGTAAGATACATTAAATGGGCAAATTGCAAGCGAATGTTACGGTTTCGTCTAATGCTAGGTATTCTAAAGAAGAAAAAATGTGCGTTTGTAAGACTTTTAGGAGTAAAGTTATGTACACTTTGCATTTCAAAGAATAATGCAACTTGATAATGCGATTACACAAACTAACCTGATAACATACTACTTGACAAAATTGCCATCGATTTAAATGCTGTCTTTAATTAACTTGAGTCAAAGCACTTCTTCTCAATCTCTTTACATTTGAAGTCGAATTCCCAACTTTATGAACAGATTTTGGTAAAGTACGAACTAGCCTAATTATTGGGAGTTTTGGGTTAATGGAGATACCATTATAAGTAACATGTCCGTTATGAGAATTCATTCCCGAATCACTTCCTACTATTGGCACTTTGTCAGGTAGATTAGCGATGTCAACTTCCATTCTATCCAGCTCATCCAACGAATAGTCGGCCGACCTTTTCAAGGCTTTGGCGAGTGCAATATTGGCCGGAGATGAAACGCAATTGGAATGTCCGCATAAACACGTAAACTGTAGAAAATATAAAAACTGGGAATGACAATCTGGTAATTATAACTTGTTTATGTATAATCGCATTGTATTGCAAAGATTAAAAGTAACAAGCAATGAAAATAAGGAAAAGATGAACAGAGTGACAGATGACATATGAAAGGTTTAGTAGGATAAGCAAGCAATCATTAAAAATCCATTTCTAATCCACTTACACCAAGCTCATTTTCACTTTTGTTGTCTGCATTTTTCTGCGGTTGATTACGCGATAGTTTCCTAGATTCTTTGTAGTTGACACTGAGCTCCTCTCCCTTTTTAATGAAACGCTTTGCTACAAGGATTAGCCTCATTTGCTGTTCACTTACAAGCGTCGTTATGTAGCAATTTGGCGAACATGAAGTTGAGACGAATCTTCCCAGATTTCCTTTTGAGCTGCAACAGATGGAGAAGGGTGTCCCAGGAATGTCCAGAGAGTACTGTTCTGACACTGTATTCTTATAGATGTCACTGGACAGTCTGACGACGCCAACCATTTCAATAATGGTGGATCCGGAACGAATATCCTCCGCTGTGGCCAAGCACCATCCCTTTCTTTCTATCCATCTCAATTTTAATTCAGGAAATGTCATGTTCAAACTGAAAGAATAAAATGAATATGTTAATAACTTAAAAGTGATAAAGTTCTAAAATAAAAGAAAATGACAATCTGAATGCTTACATATTATTCAGACACTTGCAGTCAACTGGGCATTCGACTCCTTGGTCATAATAAGGGCAAGAACTATCTTGGCATCTGATGGCATCCCTCTCCCCTCGATACTTTGTGATGTGACAGGTGTGCACATCCGGTATGCTCTTCATGGAATTCTTCCACATCTTCAATACTTCCTTCTTCATGACACTTTTCTTGACCCTTCTTTCCAATTCAGCTACAGAACAACAAAAGTTTATTGTTATTAATAAATCTCAAATTTGATTATCTGACTTTAGCTTACTTGAATTAATGTATTCTGCCTTATCAAACGGATGTGGAAAGATCCTTGATACACCGTCAACTTTAACGCACACCCTTCTATTTGTCATAATTAAACTTTTTGAATGTTTATTAGTAAACTATCAAAAATTACTTGAAAACCCGATGATTTGAGCGTAACAAGTGTTTGTATTAAATATAACTAATCCTTGAATTTTTACACTATTAAGTTAATTGATGTTACAAATAATTATAGAAGTTTTCAAACTTAATAAAACGTATGAAAATGATTTTCGATGTGCTTTCAGCTGATAATTTGTAAGAGTAGAGCTTTTCTCTAAAAATAGAAGAATGATCATCTGGTTTGTGTTGATTTCGTGAGCAAGAAATATAAACAAGAAAAGGGATGAATGAAAATGAAATGGGTTGATGTGAGACCTGGCGCGAATCTGCAGAGAAAAGAGGGTGACGAAAATAGTAATAGCTACATCAACGTCATTTCCACGATTACAAAGTCATCTGTTTAATTGCGAAAGATTATTTAAGTAATAAAAATTTTCTACTTTTTGATTTAAATTCTCGTCATTTAGTGACATTTCGCATGACAAGTTTAAGTTTATAAACGTTAGTTAAGAATAACGTAACTGGAAACTTTAAATGGAAATGTGATGAAGCTGTGATTAAAAGCTTCAAATCTAGTCTAGATAAAGCTTTAAAATGGGCAAAGTGAGGAAGGGTTCGGGGGAAAGGACTGACTATGATGATTTGAAAGGGAAAAATGTCGTTAAGACAAAGTGTCTCAAGTGCCTTATCCTTTTGTTACCAGCTGAAATGGAAAAGCATAACTGCGTTCTTCATTTATGTGAGAAATGCCAGAGGTTTTGTAGAAGTGATAAGGAATTTCTTCATCATAACTTGATACATCACACACCGGTAACTGTGACCGTCAAGAAACTAAGCGCCAAAGATGTTGAGGCGGAGAAGGCAAAGTTGAAGGGATCAAGCCACACTGACCTAAACGGAAAAACTAATGATTCCAGAGGTTAGGATTTCCCAAAAACTAATTCGGGTTAAATGTTATTATTATTAAAATCCGTTAAAATGGCTTCATGTTTTCCGTAGGTAAAACTCTCGGTGAAAGTCAGCCAAGAGCGAAGATGACAAAGCGAAAGATATCACATGATATGGTCACGAATAGCAATGGGGAGCGATCTAAAGGTTTGTCTTTTACTATTCTAAATGAAGTCATTATTCTTTGAAAAATATCTACAAAATCTCAACTTGTTTTACAGGCTACTTAAGTGATGACGAAGGCAATCGAAGTCACGGAAACGCAATGACCACACGGGCAAAAACACTGATTAAAAACAACGCGAATGCAAAGCAAAATGCTTTCAACTATGATGGCTGTAATGGTAAATAAGCATTTTTAATGGACTTGTATTTGCCCATTTACCGAGTTTAAATTTGCCAACTTATAAAAAGAACTAATCAAAGGTATTTTGTTATTTAGGAGAATTAAATGATGATGAGGCAGACACGAGTGTGCAAGATTCCATAACGGAGAAAGCTGATAGCAGTATTGTCGGTCCGGATGTTGCGAAGAAAGCATTAAGTGGTTGGTATTATAAGAATATACATTGAGATTCGAATCTTGTTCAATCACAGAAAGTTACTGTTGTGTTTTACAGTTGATGAGATTGTTGATGAACCTGGAGCGAGTCAATTGTTGGCCAATATCTCCAGTACTAAGACCACGACCAGGACTAAAAGCAATAGAAAGCGAAAGATTTCAACAAATGACGCTTATGATATTGATGGGGATGTATCAAATGGTAGATAATAACATTTTATAAATCTTATAAATCATTTATACAAGCTTTTGTTATAATATTCGTTAATATTTTACAGTGGCTTCAAGCGTTGCGAAGAGAAAGCAGAAGGGTTCAAGTAAAGCCCACGGAAATGAAAGAAAAGAGACTTGGAATGGTTAGTTATTCTTAATGTTGATGCAGTAACATTTGATGAACCGATAAAGATGAAATTGCTGATTGGAAATGCTCGTATATTAACAGATTTGCCTAATGTTAAAGAAACTTTTGTGAATACAATGAAGACGAGGCGTGATCTTTCAAAAGGAACTGACGAGAATGAAAACGGGAGTATTTCATATGGTTAGTTTTTTTAAAAATAAATTATCTGCTTAGAATACATAAATTAATAAAGCTAATTCAGAGTACTTGTATTTTCTGTAGTAGTTGTGAGCGGTGATGGTAATGGGCCAAGTCCGGCAAAGGCCAAAAAAAGAAATAGAAGCGACAAAACGAATAAGTTCAGCGTTAAAGGCGTAGATTCTAAAGGTTAGCTTATTCTATTTGTAATATGGGAAAAAATTTACATTCACGTACTCTATATGTAATACGTTGTTGTTCGGTAGGCAATAAAAAAAGGATAAACAGAACATGGACACAATGTGGAAGCTGCATCGAAAAATTTTCGACTCTTCCACATTTATCGCATCACATGGTTACAGCGCACCACGATTTTAGCCAGATTGACGCAATTAAAAATTTCAAATGCCACGTGTGCGGCGACTTTTGTGCTTCACCTTACAAACTGAAGAGGCACAATACAGCTGTGCATGATGGAACAGACAAAAAAATAGTATGTGGCAAATGCTCTGAAGAATTCACTGACTCAGCAGAGAGGGACGTTCACTACATGTCATGCAGGCTGTACGGGTGCGGGGTTTGTAAGCTGACGTTTTCTGAAAAGAGGGCTCTAATTACGCATAAAATAAAGTCAAGACATCTTAAAGTTGTTATGGGAAACAATATTTCGTCAAAATCAGTATCACAAGGTAATTTTTTTTCCATAATTCCATAATTTTAAAATCGTATTGAAACAATTATTTATCCTTCATATACAAGAAATACTTTAATGTAATGATATTGATTCCATAGGTATTAAAAAGCGACGAAACCCGACACGGAAACAATGTGGCAGTTGCCCTAAAAATTTCCCTGGTTTGCCGCAATTGTCGATTCACATGATTACGGAACACCATGATTTTAGCTTGATTAATGCAGTTAAAAGGTTCAAATGTGCTGTTTGCGGAGATTATTTCAATGCAAAGGGTAAGCTTAAATACCATGATGATGCATTGCACAAAGGAACGGACAGGAGAGTGGTATGTGCCAAGTGCTCTGAAGAATTTGCTGACTACAAAGAGAGGGACTCTCACTACATATCATGTAATCTCTACAAATGTGGAGTTTGTAAGAAGACCTTTGTTGACAGAAAAGCATTACTCAGTCATAAAATAAGTAAAGGACATTCTATTAACAAACTGAACGAGTTAACTAAAACAGCATCAGTAGTGGAATCTGAAGGTCATGAATCAGGTAAAAGTTGAGCATAATATGCCAAGTTATAGATGTATTTTGATTTTAATATTTTATAAAATATACTAATCTAATATTTTGGTCTTAGCATCAGTAAAATCACCTGAACCACGTAAAGCAAAGAAGATGGTAGCTGTTACAAAAGAAAAGGAGTTTAAAGGTAATAAACCGCTTAAAGTCATAGAAGTATTAAACGGTTGAAAAATTTTAACTTTTATAAAGTAACTGAAATTATAATTTTACACACAGATTGTAAGAGGCCTCATAAGCATAAGTGTGCGCCCTGTGAAAAAAGGTTTTCGCATTTGAGACATTTGGCGATTCACCGAGTTAATGTTCATGAAGATTTTGGAATGATTGCTGCTATTAAATACCATTGCCAAGTATGCGGCGACTTTTTCGTTAGTCCAAATCAGTTGCGAAAACACAAGGTTGCAGTGCATGACGGAACGGATCAGCGTGTAGTATGTGCTAAATGCTCTGAAGAATTTAATGACCTTAAGGAGAGGGACGCTCACTACATGTCATGCAGGCTGTACAAGTGTGGAGCTTGTAATGCGATATTTAAGCAAAGGGAGCTTTTGCTTAGACACAAGAATGCGATGGGGCATATGAAACTAGTGGTCTCAAATGAGCTACTGGCTACGAAAGTTGGAGTTGAGCTAGATGATTTGGGTAATTCGTGACGCTACAAAAGGATTATTTCTTGATAAAGTTAGAGTTTTTAAAATTTATAATTTTATTGCAGAATCAAATGAAGGATCTCATGGAAACCATTGCGGGAAAAAAGTCGTACATAAATGTTTAACATGCGGAAGAATTTTCAAATTAAAAATGAACCTACAGATGCACTTTAGGCGACCTTGCAAGAAAATTATTGTCAGAGTGGATGGTGAGAGTCAACCAGTTTCTGAATCATTAAGGACAGCATCAAATGACGACGATTTTCCAGTTGAGAAAAGGAAGAAAGTAGTAAGAAAGAGGTATGAGAATAATGTTTGTTTAATCTAGTTAGATGTAAAAGATACAAATTCTTAATAATTATTATTTCTAGGTCTATCAACAAATTCGTTTATGATTGTCCAATCTGTAAGGAAGAAGATGAGGACAAGTATGTAATGAGAAACCACATTGAACATGTTCATGGACAGCTTTATGAAGTACATGAAACTTGTAAGTATCAAAATTGAAGGGAAGTAAAGTCACTTCATTAGTTGATTTGCAATTTATTGTTTTAAAAGGTTCAGATTTTCCTCATGTCGGAATGAGGGGCTGTTTTGTGTGCGATGCACGCTATTACAACATTTGTCAACTGAAGCGTCATTTCAGACTTGATCACAAGCCAATCCTTATCAATGCTGGCGAACATCCGCTTGAAGTTAACTTGGATGAGAATTTGCCCAGTAGTAGTTGTGAAGAGTTGGACATGGAGTCCAGTATTGCAAATAATGGCAGCAAATCCAATGATTATGTCACGGATCGTGTAATTCCTTTTACTGAGTATTAAACTAGATGTTCTTAAAAATAAGATCAATTTATGATTGTCTGCTTAGCTAGAAATAAATTAAATCATGTATAGTTTTCGTTGTTGACAAAATTTAATTCAAGTATTTACAAAAACCTTTTGTTATAAAATGTTGCTGTAGTTCCTAGTAATAAATTCTAAATTTTAAATTGAAATTTGTTGTACTTGTGTCGACGTTTTAGTTTCATATATTCATCACGAACTTCTGAATAAGAATTTGCCAATGCAATACCGTCTTCTTCCCATTCACCAAAGTATGTCAAGGAATACGATCCTTCAAGTTCATGTCCGTCAATTTTCTGGGGTTCGTCACCGGGTGCGATAAACAACGGAACATTACTCTGCATGTATTTCTCAATCATTTCCGGGACATTCTCTGGCATATTGGTGAGTGGTATTATTGGAGTCATCAAATTAAGAAACAGAAACTGAAGTTCCTTTGATTCGTTGATCATACGAGAGAATTGGCGTTTTAGGCATGACTATTAGAAATAAAAGGGTAAAGAATTAGTAAATTGATAACAGGAAGCAATAAAAAATTTAATCATTTTATGATCTTACAATGACAAACGCCTCATCCAGTATCCTCTCTGTTTCCGTCGCGAAATGCTTAATACGAATTGTGTACACACGACTAGTTTTGCTCAAATATTTGTAGAGGTTTGAATCTGGTTTGAAGTGTGTTTGGCGTATGGTTTTTCCTGTACATTCACCGACATAGACCATTTTGACTATATCTTCGGCATGAAGCAGCGCTGTTACGAGTTCCTCTTCATCCTGATACTCTTCAAGGAGTGCTTCCATGGTGGGCCCGTCAAATACGACGAATACGTAAGACGTGTTGGGTTTGGCAGCGCATTCATCCACGTAAAGCTGAATCTTCTCCATCATTAAGTCGAGTGCTTGATTATCATTAATTTCAGAACTTTTGAATTTAGCATTAATCTCTCGCAGCTCACGAACTAGCCGGGTGGGTCTATTGTTCGCATCTTCCATGAATGCCAAGCTGTGGTTATAATAAAATAGATTAAAAGTTTTATAGTAGAATCGATAAAGGCAAAAAAACGCAATAAATTTGGCGTTATGGCTCAAAAATTTGAATGTCTTACTTGTCCATTTGGCGCAAAAGTGGAGGTCCACAAGGATGATTACTGGTCTTGTCTTTGAAAGTGAAATCAGACATTGAGAAGTTGAATTTTTTCACGAAATGTGACCAGTTCTGATTTTGATCCATGCACAAAAAGTTTGTTTTGTTTTCAATCAACTTGATGGCTTCCTGTTTAAATAGGTGTTGTCTTGTGTTCCACAATTTACGCAAGAGTCGGTGAAAGTAAGATGCTCGATTAGGTGAAAGCATGACCAAAAGCTTTGCGCTTCCAAGCTGGAAATCCAATATTTCCATAAGGACTAGAATCGTCTGTAAAATAAGTATAAAATTGTTTAAAGTTTAATTTGAATTCATTTCTATTCATGTAAAAAAGTATTACCAAAATATCGAAAAAAGTCTCATCTCTTTCCAATTTTCCACTCTGGTTGATAAGCGCCCGCTGTAATCCAAATTCGGTGTAATTCGAAATGAATTCATTATCTCGTCGAAGCCTTTTAAGCGTGGTATCATCATATCCGACAAGTATGCGGATCTCGTCCGGCTCGGCATTTTGGAACACTTGTGAGAGTGTCTCACAATTAGTTGTAAATTCTTTAGGCACACAAACTGTCACAACGTAATCACCATGGGTGTGACTAACAATGGATTGCGAAACAAATTGGCTTACTTCCATCATAAAACTTTGGAACTTGATAAGGATAAAAATTTTACTGATCGATTAATAACAAACTCAGAAAAACTGAAAAATTCAAGTAAAATAATAAAGTAAATAATTTTTAGCTGATTGAATTAAAATACAGCTGCATGGATTTGGACGAAAAGATGCAAGATAGCTTTGCCGCACATAAGAACTTCAATGGTTTTAATGCGGGGTAATGAGAAAGCAGTAGAGGTGGATTTCCATGGTACATACCGACAATCCATGCTTGGAGGGCTGCTGGTATTATGCACGCATTCGCCTTTGGAAACTCAGGCCCAATGTGTTTTTCAGGTGGAAG
>JAHZMU010002948.1:0-18316 GCA_027743725.1 Rambutsinella grinnellia | reverse complement strand
GAGGGTGGTGGCCTTTCAAGATTTATAAGAGGAGGGAAGCTTTTAATCGGCGCCCATGGTTTTGGAGATGGTCATTTGTGGTTTGGCGGTGTTTTAAGCTCCAACTTTGCTCTTCGAGGGGAAGAAATTAATATTATTATGATAAATTATCAAAAGAGGGCAACATCTCCCGATTATTTAGGGGCTGTAAATAATCTACCTGAAGTTGGCGCATTTGCGGCTAAACTTGTAAATTATTTAGTGGCTGAAGAATATGTTGCGCTCAGCCAAACTTCTTTTGTAGGATTCAGTCTGGGCGGGCAATTGGTTAATGCAATTGCAAATAACTTGGGAGGGGGTAAATTAGGAAAGGCTTTCGGATTAGATCCGGCTGGGCCCCTGTTTGAATTTATGAGGGATGATCAGAGAATTGACCCTGAAGATGCAGATTATGTTCAAGTCATCCATACAGCAATGGGCTTCTTAGGAATGAAAGGGAGGAGGGGTCATGCTGACTTTTATCCAAATTCAGGGGGATTCCAGCCCGGTTGTGATGATTTGTGTATAAGAATAAGAATAAGAAGTCTTTATTGTCAAGTGATGACCAGTTAGACTGGAGATTAGTTAGACTGGAGATTAATTAGATTAATTAGATTTACTGTGTAAGTAAAATTACATTTTTTTAAGTTTAAAAATTAGAATGGTTAATTTATTAATTTTAGGGGGAGAGTGCAGTCATCAAAGAGCAGTTCCTTATTGGGCAGAATCTATTTCTAGTCGCGGCTCATTTCCTTCTTGCAAATGTTGAAGACAAAGAATTCAGAAATGACGTAAAACTTATGAAAGCATTCACATGAAAATGATGAGTGATTACTAATTAAGTAGTTTGTTGTGAGAAGGAGTTGTTAGTTAGATTGATCATATCATAACATGCCATTTATGATTGATTGCCAATTAATGTCAATTTAATGAATTTTATATAAAAATGCGTAGAAAATTGATAAGCACTTAGTTATAAAATGCTTCAAATTATTCCCATCATATCATTAAAGGGTTGACCTTTCGTAAGGTATTAAGATGAAAATCATTTTAGGCTTTCTCGCCCTTCTGGGCACGGTAGCTTCTGTCCCATTAGCATCTAGAGATTTCTTCTGGTTTGAAACTGGAGATGGAAAAGTCCTCCCCGCTTTTCTCAAAGATATCGGCTTTAACAAAACCAAAGGTCCGATTGAAGAAGACGTAACCTTTTGGCATTACCTTCCTGGCGATTCAGTCGGACGTCAAGTAACTGTTGAGGGTGATGGCCTTTCAAGATTTATAAGAGGGGGTAAGCTTCTCATCGGCGCCCATGCTTTTGGAGATGACCATAAAGGGTTTGGCAGTGCTCTCAGTAACAGCTTTAATAGAAGAGACGAAGAGATCAACATCATTATGATAAATTATCAAAAAAGGGCAATATATCCTGATTATTTGGGAGGTGTAATGAATCTGCCAGAAGTTGGCGCATATGCGGCTAAACTCGTAAATTATTTGGTGGAGGAAAACTACGTTTCCTTGAGCCAAACTTCTTTTGTAGGTTTCAGTTTAGGCGCACATGTGGTTAATGGAATTGCAAATAATTTGGAGGGCAAATTAGGAAAGGCTTTCGGTTTAGATCCGGCTGGTTCTTTGTTTGAATTTATGAGGGATGATCTAAGACTTGACCCTAATGATGCAGATTAAATATGTGCAGGTTATCCATACAGCCACGGGCTTCTTAGGAATGAAAGGGAGGAGGGGTCATGCCGACTTTTATCCAAATTCAGGGGGATTCCAGCCCGGTTGCGATGACTTTTGTAAGTAAAATTACATCATTTTTGGTCAAAATGAATAATTTATTGTTTTAGGGGGAAGTTGCAGCCATGAAAGAGTAGTTTCTTATTGGATTGAGTCTATTACTAGTCGGGGCTCGTTTCCGTCTTGCAAATGCAATAGTTGGAAAGAGTTTGATGGAGGCGAATGCGCTTGTGAAGAAACCACTGTGATGGGATGGGACGCGTCTGAAATGTAAATCAATTTATTCAAGATAAAAACTTTTAATTTATCTTAATTAAAATTGTTTATTAGGGTCAAGGGTGAATTTTTCCTGAGGACTAATGCACACCCGCCTTACAGTTTTATTAATTATTAATTCTTCAAAATGTAAATTTGCCAATAAAAATTCTAAATTAAAAGTTGAGAAGTTGCGTAAAATAGTTTACAATTTTTCTTAAACATTTAATTACAATCTAACTTGTGGCTTTTCCATCCCAATTTCTGACAGAGTCGATCACAATAAAAGACTTTCTTGCATTTGGAGCATTTCTTTAGCTTCATTCCAGGGTTCTCCATCCTCTCAACGTCACCGCAGTATCCACAAGAGTCAGATTTGAAATTGTACATGACCGCATTCATTAAAGGGTGGAGGTAAGGAAGGTTGTCAATTTCAGGATTCATTTTGCCCACAGCATACTTGGGAATTGGGAACCCCTTTAGGATAAGCTTCTTGGCCGGGAATGCCTTTAAGTAATCATCGAGTGAGCCCCAGAACAATAAGTCGCCGTTCTTTCCTGTCATTCCAAATCCAGCACAGGTTGCATCAAGTACCATTAGCGTCCCAGTTCCTTTGGCTTCATCAGGAAGATTGAAGACTATTACTTCGTGGTCTGAAAGGAAGCCATCCTTTGGATCAAACGGGATGGACATATCTTCAATCACTGGGTTTACGCAGGCAAAGTCACCTGTAGAAAATAAAGAGTTTAAAAGCTGTAGAAATTACGAATAATTAAGTTGATTAGCAATTAACTTACTAGTGAAAGGAAACTGATCTCGTATCCCTTCCGGAAGGTTGTAATCAATCACGTTCAGTTCCTTCGACGCAAACCAAAAGTAGAGGAGATTCATCGAGTCAAAGGGAGCCTATTAAAATGAATTATTTTAACTTCAATCTCATTTAAATTAATAATTTAATCTACTTACAACTTTTCCATTTGGGAGTCGAAATCCTTTGTACCCAAGTCTCTTAAATTCATCCACCAATCGGGCAACAATTACCAATGGAATGTCACTGGAGAATCTCAGCCGAAGTCTCCAATAAATCTTGAGCAGCTCATCTGGTTTCAGGTCTTGAGTGGGATCAGCCTTGAACTTTTTAGCAGTGATGGGATCTCTGGAATTTTGGAGAGCCACAGAATATCTAGTGGTAGGAAGTGAACTCAAGAACGGGATCATTGCAGGAGTGGCCTTTGATTTATTGAACTTGAGACATTGTTGGATCAATTGGTAAGCAATTGGATTAGTGGCTGGATCAGCGGACGGGGCCTTGTGGAGCTTCACAAAGTTGCCAAACTTCCTCTCATCTTGGTACTGCCACCCAGCAATTATTCGACGGCAGAGGTTAAGCAAATCAACGGCTTTTGAGGAAAAATCCAAGTATTTAGTAATTGGTGGCGGTTGTGCTTCCATCGCTTCTTCCTTCCTTCTGAACTGGCTAAAAAATCAAAATTTAATCAAACTCAAAGTTTATTTGGAATAATTAATTAAATTCTCACCTTTGCAGGACAACGGCTGTAAAATAAACGTCGAAAGGTGTTAACAATTTACCCTTTTCAGGCCACAATTATCAAACTCGTAAAAGTTAAAATTGTTTGTTAAAATCAGCTTTTTACCAACACCAAAGATGAAATAGTTGGAGAAAAAAAAAGAAAAACAAGTGAGAGGTTTTTTTGTCAATCTCAACACGTTCATTCTTGCAAGTTCACACATTTTTTTCTTTGTCTACCCTTCTGCGTCTCTTATGCTTTGCGTATGAAAATAGAATGTCGTGATCACCTTTTAAGCACTTTGTAAAGAACAGTTAAACATTTAATCATTTTAATGACCATCTCGCAAGTATATTCTTATTACACACAATTTGATTGGAAACATCACATGAAATTATAAAGTAGGGCATTTAAAATTATGCAGAAGTATTTTGGGACAAGTTAAGAATTTGAGCAATTTATGGATACGATTAGTTTAGTTTTCTTGACCACTTGGCACTGGTTGTGGATTTCCCACTCCATGTGGCCTTGGAATTATTGGCGCTCCGTCCTCCGCCCACCCGATTTTTTCTAGATTTGCTACATGCAATGTGGTCAGGGATGCTCCATACATCATCCACGTTTCTGTTCCGTCTAAATTGAAAATAATCATTTAAATAATCATTTACTTTATTTTTGCACAATAAATCATTTCAAACTTATAGATTTAGCTTACCTGGAGAAGTAACAAATGACGGATTAATCGGGTTTGTAACAATTTCTTCCGCATTTCCTGAATAAACACATTTCTCTTCATTAACCCAATTGCTCTCGTCCAAAGGATCCTTATCAAATGGGATGCTCATTTGGCCAAAACACGTCCCTTTTGGGAATCTACCATTCCCATTAGCCGTATAGAAAAAATATGTCACGTTATTGTTATGGATGAAAGCAGAATTTGCAATGTAGCATCTTCCACTCGGACATTCCCATTCCTCCTTTGGCTCCCGGATCATAACGAATGGCTCAATGACTTGGGTGGGGCTTATCATCTCACCAATGTAAATGCTGGATATTCCAGTTTGCGGACTTGTCCAAACAAAATATCTTTTACCTCCGTGATTCATCACCGAACCATATTGCGCGTCGTGATACCAATTTATAGGAATTCTTACAGCTGGCTCCCACTCCCCCATGGGATCGCTGGAGTCTGCGGCTTTAATTACAAACATCCGGTTTTGATAAGGAGTTCCACCTCCACCAAGCCTTTGATAAAAGTACAAGTAGAGTTTTCCATTCAGGTAATAAATTTTGCCCGAGTGTGCATAGGAATAAGAAGGAAGTTCTTTGTATTGGGCGGTTCTGAAATCAGTGAGGACATCACTTTTCCGGATGGTGACGTAGTGAAGGTCCATAAAAGGATTATCTGTGGCCACCATGTAGTAATGAGAACCGTGGCGAAATACAAAGGGATCCTTTAAATCGCTTTTGTCTAGAATGGGGTTTGTGAAGGTCTGCCCTGAGCTAGGTGTAAAGAGTGTCGTGGCAAAAAGTAAAAAATTAAACGAAATTACTGCAAAAGACATTTTAAAAGTATGGGAACTAAAAAAAATGGCACGGTCTTGTATTTGAGAAAGCCGGCTTTAGATTGGAATGAAATAACAATCTTCCTACTAAATTTATAGGCAGATTGGCCATTGGCGTAGTTTTAAATGTAAAGGTTGTTTTGCAAAGTTTACAAAACATTAGTCAACATTAGCTGGAAAATGCTTATCAGTTACTGTGAAAACGTCAGTGTATGTAAATATTCACATCCTGTTGTTTTTTATATCTGTCAAGTATGATTGAATGGTTTGGGATGTTTTCGTAAGATTAACTATTAAGTAAGGTAACTATATGATATGTGCATTTCCAACCTTTAAGGTTAAAAAAGTAATAAATTCAATAAACTGCAAATGTGTTTAAATCACTGACCTTCGAATACTAAAGATTAAATAAAATAGATGATGGATGATTCACGTGATGCAAAATGTGATGAAGAGAAATAAGATGAGATTAGATATTCAAATTTATTATTGGCACGTATTAATAGGAAACAGTGTGAAATTAATTAATTAATTAAAAGTGTACTGGATTCTCCCGTTTATCTCAATAGTCATAAGTTATGACTCATAACAACGTTTGTAATGCTAATTCTTACAGTAGTTGCTTTATTTCATAAGTAGATGGAGAAAATGTTAAGGGATCGTAAGCAAGGGTTGGCTTTTAATCTAGGATTGACTTGGTCAAATTATGAGAGGTGGTTTTTAGGAAAGATTTATAAGTCGGTTCAACCGATAGCATTTTGGTGTGGGCAGTTCTACTTATTTAAGAAAGGGGCAGATGGGGAATATTTCTATTATATTATTTATAGAACAGCGGATATTTTAATGATGCCAATATTCCGTTAGGAGTAAATAAAACGTCTAATTTAAAAATAATTTAGTCATGAAATTCTAAGCAAATCAATTTTAGTTGACTTATGATCGATTTTACGTTCCGTCCACTTGCAATTTGACGTGATGTAAATAAATCCACGGTGTTTAATGTTTTGAATACTGTATCAATTAATTAAGCACAGCCTTATTATTTACACTAAAATAAAATTACCGTTTTACCGTGCACCCTTATCCTCACAAGGAGGAACCTAGATTCATTCATAACTCATGTACTTAAAATTGATTAAACCTGTATCAAATACTCTGTAATTAAATACTAACCTCGATTAATTTGTATCGTAGCCAAGTTCAAGTAACAATTTTTTGTGGACTCCCCGTGTTTCTAAGTGCAATTTGCGATGCTCTTTTTTAGCCTCTATAAGGGATGGAATTTTTTGATACATTAACCTCACAATTTTACATCGCTCTTTAAGTTTTGCGTCGCTTTCTTCCTTTGTGAGTACGACGGCGCCGTGTAATACTCTAGAGAGTAAAAGGGAATTTAAAAAAGGTATAAAAATTATTGATAATTGATAAGTTTGTACGTATGACATGTTGCTATATAGTGTATACCTTAAAATATCATCTTCACGATTATATCCATTACCCTCATTAAGATGAGGTTGAAACGTATAAGTTTTAATGTAGTCGCTGACATTATGATCATAAAAGATGTATTCAAACACTGCAAAATCTCCTCTACGAGCAGCTACCCACAGCATTTGTGTTGTAATTTTGCAATTTTCTTTAAGATTTTCAAAATTATCCTTAATATAATCCGGGCTCGCAGTTTCCACAACTACTTCAAGTATTTCTCGCTTGAACCATTCCATATCCGTCCATATGCGTGTCGACGAGGACTGTAATAATTCTATTATGTTAACGTGGTCGGCGAAAATGCACGCTTGGACAACACCGTTTGTGTAAAAAGTTGGCTCATGTTTGGATTCAAATAGACATAGTTGGGTCTTCGGTATTTGTTTCATGCTTCCAATAAAATGGTTTAAAAAATAGCAAATTACAGGGTGGATGAAATTTGACGTAGATTTCTTTGTGAATGGTAAACGAGCATGACCATATTCCAAAACTACTTCAAGAATCCGCCCAAGATGCCGATCCAATATGGTATAATTTTTAAGCTTGTTTGTGATAAACATGGCCACCAAAAACTCAGCAAATGTTCGGTGAATAAAGCGAAGCTTATTTGCTTTACCGTACCTCTCCATAATTCCAAACATTAGTAGTTCAGGCTGTCGGATTGGGAGAACAAACTTTGGAAATCCAAAGTACTCCAGTTGATAAGGGAACAACAATTCAAAACTGAGTCGGTAGTGTATATTCAGAAGGGCATTTTCATCCATTGTTTTCTTTCCGTAAGTGGATTTATATTTCTTTGTCTTAGCATCGAACGTTTTCACAAACAGTTGCGAAATGGATTGAGCTTGAGCATCGTGATTAACATGAAAAGTCCTCGACTGAGCGAAGCTAATTGCATCGTTTTGATACGATTCTCCAATAAGAAGGCATTGCAACGGAATCCCCGCAATATCCTCTTCGTTTGGCTTCATATTAGATTTTAATGTCTGCAGACAAATCTTGGCGTAATCAATTAGCTTTGTCTCGTCTACTTGATCTATTTCTAATTGCTGCCAAAGCCTTGTTAAAAAATTAACCTGGTTTTCTTCATTGAACGGCTCAATGTTATAACCCATGATTTCCAAGCTGTTCTCCAAATCGTTTAGGTGATGAGGTCGTGATGCTATCCACAGCCTAACCGAATTGAATTGATTTTTCATTGTACTTAATATTTCGTGTGCAAGTTCAAACTCGTTTGTCTGAACTTCGTCGAATCCATCGATGAGTAGATGTAGTAAAATGGATTGTTTTTCATTTGACTTAAGCTTGGATTCAAAAACAATCTCGCCAAGAGCGTTTTCAGTAACTAGTATCTTCAGCGAAGACTTAATTTCATCAATTAGATTTAAATTCCGCTTTTTTTCTCTTGACTTTTTTATCAAGAAAATTATTTCGCTGAGTATAACAAACAGTACTACTTTCTCCGGGTGCGATATTTTCAACAGTCTACCCAGTTGTTGTAGCAAAATTGATTTTCCCATTCCGGGACTGTCAGAAATAATTACGGGGAAATTATCAGAAGTGGAATCCATTGCTTTTAAGAACAAATCCTCATTGAATTGCTCTTGATGTTCGGAAAGGTAAGCTCGGATACATGATTTTTCGCCCCGTGACTTAACCCAAGAAAAATTCCCAAAATTGTTTTTTTCGATCCAGTGCATTGGCTTATGCTCTAATTTGCAAAGTTGCTCAAAGTGATTTGGATTATCCAAAATTATTAATTGAGCGGTTTTGTTGTGAAGTGTGTTATCTAAATTGCTATGGCTTGGCTCGCTTAAAATTTTTATTTGCTCAGTTGAATTTCTGAAAAGTTTTCCTGGAACTAGCTGACTGAGCTCGTGTTTGTTCATTCCAGTGAAAAATAAAATGCATGAGGGGTTGGCTTGAAAAATTTTGCTAGAGATTAGGCGCCTCCCACGAAGTGTTCGACCGACATAATATTTTAGTTTGTCTGGAAAAGTATCTTTGAATAATTTGGGCACTTTTCCGTTAACAATGGCAGTGATACAAATGCTATCTAGTTTGAGCAGGATTGTTTTTCCCTCAATAAGTGGAAACATTACCCCCAAATTTTTAATAGCTTTTGCTTGTAAGTTAGAGCCCAAGTCATTCCATTCTATTGTTTTGTCTGAATCTATAACAAATATATAAAAATACAGAATTCCATTAAATATTTGCATAAGCAGGAACGATCAAGCAACCACAATTAAAGTACTGCTACTGTAAAGGCATAAATAAAGTCTGCGAACCTTGAATCTCTGCAAGATCGCCACCAATTGTAACTTGTGTAGTTTTGTGAGATGTCCCCGCTCTTATTGGGACACTGTCATGTAGATTAATTAAATTGGCGCCCTTTGAGGTGACTTCCAGTAAATGTTCCTTTTCGGAATTGTTGCCGTCCTGTTTCGTTACTGCTTGGGTGATGCTTGATGCTTTGGTTGTTAGAATGGTTTCATGTGCACCAATGAGTTTTTGAGGTTTACCTTTGTCCAAATCAACCTTAAGCGCTACTTTGTCTTCTTTCAAGTTGGTTTCTACAAAAGGTTGATTTGTTGTTTGTTGAAAGAGTCGTACAGGTTGAGGAGTACTTAGATGACTACTGCTATTCTTGAAACTATTTTCTAGTTTCATGCCTTCTATTTCAGAAAGATGTTTTTGAAATCCATCAAGATATCCACTTATTGAACGGGGTTTAATGTCAAGAGTGCTCGGAATCGTAGGCTTTCTGTTATCTTTTGGTTCACGGTCGAATTTTTCTAGTAGCGTAGTCGCTTTAGTAGCTATTGGTTTAAGGTCAAAGTTTTCAGGTAACACAGGCGTTTTTGTAGTAGCTATTTGTTTAAGGTCAAAATCTTCAGGTAACGCAAGCGTTTTACTATCTATTGGCAAATGATCCGAATTCTCAAAATTGTCCAATTGATTATTTTTGGACATGTATTTTTCCGGCTCATCATTAATTTCTGGAATAAATGGACGTGAGGGCAAGCTGGGAGAAAGGATATATTCATAATTGCATTCGTAGTCAAACGGTGTTATTGATATATCGGCAGCAGTAGGTGAGCAAATGATAAACTCGTGTTCGGTTTTGTTAACAAGCTGAAATTGATGAAATGTAGAGTAGTCATAGTATCCATTTACCATTCCGGTTATATCGTGTTCTCCAATTTTCTGAAACACCGTCCACGTTATGGGTACCAAGAAGGGAAATCGATCTTCCCAGTAGTTCAGAAATGCTTCAGGTGTACTACCAAGTGCCAATTTTACATTAACAGGAAGACCCTGGCGATTTCGGAACAATTTTACAATCACTTTCAAGATAGCACCAATATCTAGCTTGGGTCTGCCCACGTCAGCCTTACAACTTATTAAATATTGCTGGGTAACCAAACAACACTTTGATATCCACTCCGTTGCACAGGTATCATTTGCAACCAACTCAGCGCATTTATTAAGCCGATCAGAACATTTATCAATGAAAGGATAAATGTCTTGTAGGAATTGCAAGGTTGACGCTGGTGACCAAAAGACATGATGAGAAAGGATCAAGCTGGCAGGCGGCCTTTTAAACTCTTCTGGGTTAATCATTTGTTTTATTAACCAGATAAATCCTAACTTTCCAAACTTTATGGCTTTTATATGATCTATTCTGAGGATGGACTTGTTATCGTATATGTTTACTTGCCGACAAAAGTCGTCTCCAAAAGGATGGATTCCGTGGGAAAGCACGAAATAGAAAACGCATCCGAGGAAAAATATATCCGCGGCTGGACTCTGCAATATAAATTATTTATTACAATTTGTTACATTCATTCTAAATAATTTAAATTGTTTAAGCATTAGCTTTTTACCACTCGAAATTCCGTATTCTTTGCTATAATGCTATTCATTACTTCGGGCGCCACCCACCCTTCTGTCCCATACCCAGACGAGTGTAAAGTTATTCTGCTTTTACCAGCAGCAATTTTCCTTGACATTCCAAAGTCCGAAATCTTAACTCGTGTCCTTCCTTGCTCAGGGCCTCTGCAGTAGAATTTCCACAGCTTCAATCAACACGCTTTGAAAGTTTGTTACCCAATCGTGTAAATTTGTTGTGCATAATTCTAGAGCAATCCAGACATATTCGTCGGTCGCCTCCGTTTGGTAATATTTTACAATATTTTCATGCCAGTCTAAACTTCGAAGGAGGTCTACTTCTTTCAAAGCCGAGACAAAATCAACAGAGTCGGTATTAAGGACTTTTACTGCAACTACTCTGTCGTCAAATTTTCCCTTGTAAACTCTAGTGTTGTTGCATCCCTTTCCAAGTAAGTCATCTTTGCAATATGATATTTTTCCAATGTATTTAAAAGAGTGGTGGTTTAAAAGTTTGTATGCGCCTGTCTGACAAGTGTCCAAAAGGGCTTTCTTCAACTTGTCATAGCTGCCAATCTTTCTTTCCAAAATGTCGTACAAAGACTTCGCTTTGCCAATGCCGGTCGGAATACCGTGCTGAAAAGTCCAATATGTAAAAAATATTATGCAACAACAAAATGTATCCAGTGCTAAATAATAATAAATGGTATTTATCTTACCAATAATTGAATTTCTCCGTCGTGAAGCAACTTTTCTGCTTGAAGTTGTGCCAAAAGAGAAATATTACAATCCGTAAGTTTAATTAGATTGGATATGTTTTGCAAAATGTGATCTTTTTGCCATTGCTCCATAATTGGGCTATCTTTGGTAGTACACGGCAAGAAATAACATGTCTTTTATAGTTAAATCAGGCACTTTTTGCCGCAGTTAATTAAGTGAGCGATTTTGAACTGCAATTTTATAAATTTAAAGTAGCTTGTGAATATCGTAGATTGGCAGCCTTCTCATTTTATTTAATCCGTCTGGTCCAGATAAGTAAATGTTAGGTAAGCTATACTATGGGAAATATCATATTGTAATGCATGACAAACTATCACAGATAAAACACAAATGTAAGTTATTTTGAAGGACAATAAGCAAAAAAGCATGATAAAAAGCTTGAAATTCATTTGATAAATTAATTGCATGAAATTTGATAATTTATATTGTGAGCGGTGTCACTTTTTGCACAAATAAAGTGTTCAAGCTGCACTTTGACGTAAGCGTGGACAGTAGAAATTAAATTTTATTGCTGATCAAAATTAAGTGGTTAAATTATTTTGTAATAACGTTGCATACATACGTCACTTAGCATGTGTGGAAATAATATATAACTGTTTAACGTAACTTCATTAAACTTTAGGATTAGTTTTATACCATCTATTTAAATTTGTTAAATTTAAAATATCTCAGAAGTATTTCGAAACAAGCTGAGAATATGAGTAGTACCTTATAGTTTAGCTCACAAGCAAAATAGTTTAGCTCACATTTTTAACAAATTAATCTAAAAAAAATCTGGAAATAACTCATTCCAAACATTTCAAACAAAGACCTGCAATACTTCAACCATTTCTGGTTAAGCTATGCCTTCAAGTTATCATCTGGAATACCCCTGAATAATAAGGCTGTAATCAATAAGGTTTAGTTCATTCGTTCCTCAAATTAACATTTTAATTCTCATTAAATGATTTCGCAAAATATACATAAAACATTACTTAGTAGTTGACGTGCAAAGCAGTTGCATACAATGTCCGTTATCTTTCCTGATGTTAAGTAAGTGATGTAAAATTGATAAATTCATAACCTTCAAATAATAACGTCAATATGTTACTCGAGACTAACGATGAAATGAATGACGAATGAGTTACGTATTGCAAAATGTTTTTGACTGAAATTAGTTAAAATTGGTTTTTAATTAATTTTTGTTCAACAAATATTGATATAAAACATAAAATTTTTAGTTAAGACAATACAAGAGTGGTCCGGCAACAGCGATTATTAAAAAGCTAAAAGTAATTGCTGACGCACTGCCATTACAGTTATCTCCGAAACAAGGAGGGTCTGTATTGCACTTGTCTCCAACGCAAGGGGCATCAGTTTTACATTTACCATCATTACAATCACCGCGATTGCAATTATCTTCATTGCAAAGACAAACATCAGTTGACTCATCTTGCTCGATAACTGTTTGATTTTTGATAGTTTCGAATCCCGTAAAGAAGAATGCGATTTCATCATTTAAAGCACTGATCATAAGATCAGTAAATTTCCTTTTGCTACAATTGTCTAGCTCGTTTTCACTAACGCCGCCATATTGATTGTAGCAGCTTCGAAGTACAACATGCCCAGTAGTGAAACTGTCAGCCCAAGCTGCATCGAATCTCCATACGAGACAGACTGGATCAACTTTGGTTACAATATAAAATACTTAGTATTTAATAAAAGGTTAAAATACATTTAGCTACTGTTTCCAATCTTTTTGCATTCAACTCCGCCATATGCGCTTTTAACGTCTTTATTCCAATCACAGCTTTTGTCAAATTTAAAGCTTTCATGTTCTTGACCATCTCTGAAGTCGGGTGCACCCTCTCCCTCAATGTAAAAGCATTTGTTACATTTTAATCCTAAACAAATTAGCAAAAAATGTTTTGTGGATCAATAAAAAATAATTCAGTTTTAAAATTACCTTTAGTTGCAACTAAAAAGGTTGCTACGATTATGAAGTAGGCCTTTAGCATTTGATTTTAATGAAATGCCTCGCTCTTGATGTTACCTGCCTGGCAACTTAGCTTTTGTTTTAATAGTTTCTGCAGCCATTTGTCAAAGCATCATGTCCACTTCAAACAAAGTTATCTATAGTTGGATTGCGTATTTATCTACAATGACGTTTTGCGGGTTGCGTATGTTCATCACTGTACCAAATATCTGTGGAATAATACCAAGTGCTTAATTGGAACGGTAACCGAATGAAAAATGAAAACGTTGCTTGTAGAATCAATCAATGTTATCATTTTAATCATCTTAAGCAGACATTGTTTGTTGATAGCAAAATCTAATTTTTTCATTGCAATTAAAACGACAATTGAATTATTTATAAAATGACTTAAGATAAAATATTAAATTTATAATTGGATTATTTAATCACAGAATGATCTTATTTCACTTATTACGTTCTATTTTAAATGAGATCAACCATTAATTTCAAAGCAGTAGCCACCAATCAAGGACAAGCTTCGTATTACCGTCAAGGCTAAAACCCTTACAAAAATGGAAAAATATATAAAGCCTCTCATAATCCATTCAACTTTCCAAATCCATACTTCCCATGCACTCCATTTCTACAACAAAATATTCAAATATCCCAATAAACAGTTGGAACTTCCCATTCTCTTTAATTCATCTGAGGAACGGTATTATCTCCCGAAGAACAACAATAAGTATTGGATCTTTAACACTTTTCTTATAAACGCGCTTGCTTTCACCACCTCAGTTATAAATATCTTACTCTATCCGACTCACCTTTCTTTGTCGAAGATAATAATTTCTGTTGTCTGCTTATTATTATCTTTGCTATTTATTGTGGAAGCCATTCTAATTTTTTGCATTGCTAAAACGTTCGTTTCAGAAATTAATCAATTGTTACGTTTAACTGTAAAGCTAACAAAATCATTTCCTTCCAGATCAAATCTTAATTGGAATATTTTAATTGTTATTCAGCCATTAGTTTCCATTTTACTGTTGAATGCTACTTTTCTTTGTCCCTTACTTGTATTTGGAGATTGATCCTTTGGTAATCCTTTATAAGTTTGGAATGAAAAGAGTTATAGATTTTTTCGATTTATAATAGCATATGATTTTATTTTAGAATTTTCTCGCACAATTTGGGCAACTAACTTTGTAATTAGCATAACTCTTGAGACTTACTTAAGATGTCTAACTTATGTAAGAGATATCAAATCAAATCTAATTTTTTAAAAGTATTATTCAGCGCTTAGAATATCAATGGTAGAAATTAAAGAGGTATCAAGCATATTTCTAAGTTATCTGCTTGGAACAGTATTTGTAATAATTGTTGGGTGTAATGTAGCGACTTTTAAAGCATTTAAATTTTTGCCTCTAAATTTTTTTTTGGATTCTCCCGTTTATTTCAGTAGTTATAACAACGATTACTGGAGAATGATGAAAAAATAATTGCCAAGCTGCTTCTTGCATCAAGGTTATCAGCCAACTAAAACCAGACATTGTTTGGTGGATGATAAGAGTATTATTATTGCGTAACAAATTTGACAATAGCTGTATGAACCATTTTAAGTTAAAATGTTAAGTGAATTCTGATTACTTCTTTCCTATTTATAAAACTGTCATATTGTTGCTTATATTCCCTTAAAAAAATATTAAAAGATTATATCTTGACGTAATATGCTTGATTAGAATAATTTGTTCATGTAATTTTGCTGAAATTTCCTTGAAGATTATTCGCAGTAGTAATTAGTTTTGACGTGGACGAATGCGACTAATATTTGACTTGACAATTTGACTGTCGTTCAACCCCTTTTTAATGTGACGTGATGTAATTAAATTCACTACTTAAACACTGAATATTTTGTTGGGTTTAATGTAAATGCACAAACAGAAGAATTCTCATTAAATATTATTATTCATTAGACCACACAACGTTCCAATCTTCAAAAAGCAACAATCTTCCTTAAAATGACTGCGATTAGTAAAGCCCTGGATGCTTTTCGGCATTTAACAAATATCTCTAACTGGCTTGGCTTCTGTCCCATTTATTTTATCCAGAATCAAGTGCACTTAGTGAAGATACCGTATCGAAAAAGACTATTCTGGGGGCTAATTCTCTCACTCTTTTTCATTCTTTCATTTTCCTAAGCAAATCATTCCTTAAAACATCTAAATCCAGAAAGGAAAATCACATCTACATCACTATTAATGACTTCATTCTTCCATTCATTCATGACCGTATTGGTTTCCTCCATCATTTATTATTTCATTGCACTGGAAATCATACCAGACCATTTCGTAAATGCAATGAAGCTTCTTATCGATCGGAAGCCACCCTCATTCCATTTTAGACGGAGGAGTACAGTTAGTGTTTGTAGTGGGGACAAAATCTTATCCACAGTAATTTTGTTCGGGCTTCCCATCTTCCTTTCAATTCTATCCGTTGGGATACCGTCCGTGTCAATTTACAACCCGTGTTTTGACCATGTCTTATTCGGTAATCATTGCCAAGTTCCAGGTTTGTTACTAGCTACTCTAGTATTTCTACTGGATTTTGACGGGACAATGATTGTCGCAGCTTTGGGCCTACATTTAGACATGCTAATTCTCCACAGGATTCATTCTGAACTGATGCGATTGAGGTAATAAAAATCAATAGATTTTAAATGCAAATAATTTAATATTAACTTCTTAAATAGAAACGCACTGAAATACGCTTCCCACTTGTCAATCCACTCCGAGAGAAATCAGAAACTTCTGATGGGCTATAGACGATTCCAACTCTTTGGGACAATCATGAATGGATGTTTGCAGCAAGTGAACCTTCCTATTTTCCAGTTCTTTGGAGGGAATGCGACTATTCCCCTCCTATCTTCTGTTATACTCTTACAACATGTTTTTAATAAAACGGGTTTTATTTCAGTAGCAACGGTTACGGCAACCATGTACGGATTGTGCGTAAGAAGAATGATTAGATCATGCAAACCGGTTGCTGTGGAAATTGGACCTTTTCATGAATTGGATAGAAGTAGAGGTCCTGCCATGCTAAAGTTTTGTTTGCAGAAAACGTTCTTTCTAGTCGTGACTGTAAGAGGGCTTAATACTTGAATTAAAAGATTACTAATTAGTTTATTATAATTATTCATTACAAGGGCTATTTTAGAGCCATATTTTCTTGAAAATATCTGATTAGAATTTGGTAGAAATGAAAATTTTTAATGAGGTTTTAGCTCGTTAGATTTATCTTTAGGATAGGAATAGCTTATCAAATAAACGATTTCACGTAATGGATTTCGTAATAAAAAAAATTGCTCTTTTAACATGGCTGATACATGTTTTAAAATTACTGCGATCTAATACAAAATTTAGTAGCTATTATTCTTTTAAGGAAAAGCATCATATTCAGTTTTAACTCTTTCCAAATATAATCGCCCCGCAGGTTTAATGGATGTCTATATAAAATCTTATTTTACCCAGCCCAACGTCCAATTCCATACTTCCCATGCGCTCCACTTCCACAACAGAATATTCAAATATCCCAACAACCATTTGAATCTTCCAGTCCTCTGGGATTCATCTTTAGAACGGTATTACCTCCCACAGAAAAACTGCAAGCCTTGGATTCTCACCACCTTTCTTCTCAACGCTCTTCTTTGCACCTCTTCAGTTATAAATATATTACTCTATCCCACCCACCTTTCTTTAGGAAGGATTATAATATCGTTTATTAGCCTATCAGTATCCATTCTATTTATTGTTATTGCCATTCTAGTCTTTTCAATTGCTAAAACATTTGCTTCTGGACTAAATCTATTATTACTTTTAACAGTAGATCTAACCAAGTCATTTCCTTCAAAGTCTGAAGTCAATTGGAATATTTTAATAGTTATGCAGCTCTTAACAATAATATCAGCGGTGAATGCGATGTTTCTTATTGCAACATTTGCTGTGTATTTTGGGATCGATCCTCTAGTAATCTTTAATAGGTTGAGTGTAACAACATTCTTAAGTTTTATCCGGCTCATCCTTTTATATAGCTTTACTTGCGAATTTTCTAGATTAATATGGGCGTTCTATTTAGGAATTAATGTTATGCTCGAAGCTTACTTGAGAAGCCTACTTATTATAAAAAATATCAAAGATGACTTTACCTTCCTTAAGTATTATTCAGCGTTAAGAACAGCAATGGTACAAGTTACAGAAATGGCGAGCCAATTTCTAAGCTTGGTTGTTGGTACGGTTTTTATAATTATTGTTGGATGTAACGTAGCTACTGTCAAAGCATTTAAATTTCTGCCTTTAGAAATTTATTGGGTTTTTCCGTTTATTTCTGTGAACCTTTCGACTATTATGATGTTTATCTTGTCTCTAATTGTATTGTCATATAAATGGACGGATAAGATGGTTAAGAGGAGGAATCAAGAGGTGGCTTGGAATATTGGATTGGTTAGGACGATGAGGGAAAGCAAAGTTTTAGCAAAGACATACAAATCGCTTCAACCAATTGTTTTTTGGTGTGGGGAATTCTATAAGTTTAATGAGGGGGCGGATGGGTTATATTTTTATTATATTATTTATCGAACTGCGGATATTTTAATGCTGAGGTTTGTTCAGGTAATTCAATGAGGTAACAGAAATAACGATTTGTCTTAATATTATTTTTGTATAATGATAAAAAATTGGCATTGGCTTTATAATCAGAAAGATAATGAAAGAGTCAGGAATGATTAGATATTATTTAAAAAAAATCATTAGCGAACGCTGAAAAACTTATTCGGAATAACAGAAATCAAAAGGTAATGATCATAGACCTCAACCCAATCCGAAAAAGATTGGCAGTTTGCAAGCCAATTCAATCCAATCCAAACCAAATCCACAGATTGGAGCAGATTGGAGAAAGTGCAGATTGGATTGGATTGGTTTGGATTGGGACGATTTGGGGGCAGATTGGTTTGGATTGGATTGGTGATTTGCAATCTTTGGCCTGCTTTAAAAAGTAGTCGCTCAGCTGCTGTTTATGTTGCTGTCACACATTTTTCAGAAAAGACTCGT
>JAHZMU010002947.1:0-25166 GCA_027743725.1 Rambutsinella grinnellia | reverse complement strand
TCTTCTCCATATCATCCCTATGCATAGAGATTATGAGTTGGATAACTTCTCAGTGTTTTTTTTTGTATTTTCGAACTGTGATGATGTATATGTTTTGTAGCGGGTTTGTTGCGGTGATTATATGAATGCTGTTACTGTAGATGACGATTTTACCGTTCCACATGCCGCCAGAACGGAATCTCTTACTTTTCATTATGACCAGGATTCATTACTATGCAATTTAGGGAGAGTTAACTGAATATTTTTTCTCAACTTGTTTCACTCTTTTCTTGAAGGAGTACCACCAACCCCACTTACATGTGTATTTTGCCATAAATTCTTTTATTGTTTCATAAAACATTTTATTGTAAAGAGGTGGCATTAAACTAACGTTTTATCACTTTCTGAAAATTAAGAGAAAAGTCTTAAATTGCTCCGAAATATAAAAAAAGGATATGACTGCTGGAGAAAATTTTCTTGGTGAAAGTGAATGATTGGCAGTTAATGAGCTTGTTAAGAAATAGATAATTAGAGTTACTTTGATTCTTTAAAACTTGTCAGAATTGGATTATTATTGAAAGTTTGCAGAATTAATCCAAAAGTTTGAGAAGACAGGAATGTGATTGATAAAATATTAATTCTTGTAATTGGAATTCGCCTCAAGATAAGGTAATTATAGTTGATAGATAACCAAAGCAATTCTGACGGGGGTCATTCAACCAGAGCCGAAATGTTTTTCTTCATCTGGCCTTGAAAGACTTTTTCTCTTTAGAAAAAGGAGTCCCGTTAGAATCGTTTTCCTTACAGGAATGGTTGTAAATGTTGAGGCTCATCTGCCTCTCCTCTTCTCTCCTCTCCGAGTGATGAAGAACAGGTAGCCAATTTGGTAGCGGGATGGTAGCGATGATGAATGATGTTAGAAGCATGTTCTTTTAGAGCTTCCCTCGTTAGCCAACAGTTGTACAATGCATCTCTGATGATGAATGAGGATTAGAGAGATGAGCACATGTAGACCAAGTACCATCTTATTTACTGTACCGTGACGAAAGAATTACAGCGAGTCTCCTTTCTCTTACAAGATCAGCTCACTTAATGGCTCCTGTGAGGACTCGGTTATCAGAAAGACAAGATAGTTTAGATTGTCGTAATGCACAACAATAGCTCAGCTATTTCTTATTCGCCTAGTCCATGTGATGCTATCCAACTGGAAAAAAAGCTTTGATAACCCTTGTAAAAATCACCGTTTTCATCACACTCGTTGTATACCAAGTGATAACGCATTTCCCCAATTATCTTGAATTAAGTGTAATTTCATGAAACGGTAACACCACACGATCCGATCCTGAGCGATGTAGCTAAACGGTTTATAAAATATTCAAACCTTATTCACTCTAGACGAAAAGAAACGAGTGTAATGTCGTGTGGAGACAAGATTGAGATGCAGTTATTATTTTCTTTGAATAATTTTAAAATACTTTGATAAAAGCTGCATCCCATCGTCTGGAGCCAATATAAATCGATTCAAAGCCTTTTAATCTTTGCGCATTTCATATTCTCAAAGTTTTACCGGTCCGAATTTTTCTGGTAGCTTACCCATAAATGAATCTATTAGGTTCGTGGAACTGTTCAGGACTCAAGGTTTTGTTGACATGTTTTTTCTTCTTACCTTTTTCTTCAAAGATATTTTTGAGTAGAAAAATAGGATCTTCATCTTCCCATCTTCCAGTGTTTCTCTTCACACGGCCCTTTAGGTAAAAATTGGACCCCAATTTGGGGTTGTGCATAAGTAGCGTTAGCTCCAGCAGGTTCGGTATTACTTCTCATTGTTATCAGCTTCTTAAAGGTGGCTGAAGATGTAAAGATTGAATTTCTGGAGAATCTTACCAAAACTCCAAAGTTATAAGCATCCATGGGAAAATCAGGAATATTTGTAAATTTTTTGTGGTTTTTCACCAAAAAGGCTGTCTTTCCTAAAAGGAGGAATAAAAGGCAATATCCTAATACAAGGTCGTTCATTGTTACAGTATTGTTGGCAGTCTCTCTATTCAAGCTAGTAAAAATAGAACAAGAGGTTTAATATGTGTAGAAAAGTATTTAGATCAGCATAGGATTTAAAGATCTAAAATGTTGTCGAGTGTATGATTGATATCAATTGAATTTGTCGACAGTTTTCATTTGACGATAAGAAATATTTTATACATATTTTTTTATCATCTCCATCCTTCATGTTAACATTCTAACATTTATTATTACACATTCCTCTACATCCAGCCGAGCTCTTGCAATAAAAATATTTACAAAAATAATAGCAAACGACGCAGCTTCTTTAATCTGTTTATGATAAGACCAGGACAAGTTTCTTAGAGCCATTTTGTTTCAGTTTAGAATGAAAGGAGGAAGATGCACCGTAATAACCTTCGTCATCATCAACGACAAAGACATGTTGCAAGCTCGCCACCAACCCATATTGTACACGGGAAGTCATCTCGAAGAGAATCTTGAGGAATTAATTTGATCACAATATTTCTGCTCCTGATGAGCCTTTTACGAATGATCTGCTACATCAAAGTTGTAAATGATAATGACGAGGACAAAGATGAGTGTGTGATGGCTTTTGTGCAATCGTAAATGGGATATGGCTCTGTGAAAGAAATACGAAATGGAATGAAAGAGGAGAGAGAGAGAACGTAGGACGATGAACTTTTTGCACGCTCACTCACTCTCTCTCACACACACACACATTTCCATACACAACTATAAACATTAGATCGTCATCGTAATCATCATCACAACAATACTAGTTGCGAAGAAACCTAGAAAAAAAATTCCCCGTTTTCTTCCATCTCCGTATTTCACTCGGGATATGGAGAATAATAATAATAAATAATAGTAAATGGTGATATTGTACACCTCTTCGTTTATCGCTCAAGAGTTGCTCAATCTGTTTTATTAAGTGGCAACGGCAACTTTGCTCCCGCTCTGTCTCTTTGCATGGACATGTTTCGAGAGGAAAGTGAGTGTTGTGAAATGGATGAACTAAGTGGGGTTGACATGTCGCTAAAAAACCTCTCGTCTTAAAAGGTCTTGTACCTCGTTATTAATATTAATGATAAGAAGCTGATATTTCATATGCATATTTTTTCGCCATAGCTGAACCTCTTCCGGGTTGAGAGTTTTCATCTTCCATGTAAATAGTGATAAAAGCCCATTTAAACTTGATAATGGAGACAATCCATGGGAATTGAGATGGATTGTTTTATAAAAAATAAAATATTTTCAGAGGTTGTTACAAAACACTATTGAAAAATAATGCGTTGCTATGCGGATGGCGACATTAAAGTCTCCAAACGTTTCTTTTCTGCTGACTAAAGTGGAAAGTTGACTCGGCGTTTTTTTTTTGCAAAATACAAAAACTGTAGTGTTGTAAGTAGATAAATCTCTCTGGATGAAAACAAACCCATTTATCCATTATCTCACGAATGATGGAGGACTCAAGATTGCGATAATGGTCCTTGTGCAAGGAAAAAGATTTTATTCCGTTTGTGATATGCCGCTTAGACCGAAACTTGAAACTATTTTTCTCTCAAGATTACCTAATCCGGTCAAATTTCAAAGTGTTGAGGATGTCACAGTGACTTAATGAATGCAAAAATGTATTATCAATTTACAGTTCATTCACATATTGTGTAATCGTTGCTAAACTGTCGTTATTTTGCAACCATTTCGTGGTGGATAAAGAGCTTTCCAATTTTATTGTCAATTTAATATTTTAGTTACTTAAGAGCTTTCTCTATCTGAAAGGAATGGCGGTTGGAAAGTACAATTTTAATGATTATTGCAGAAACGGTAGACATAAATATTTAGAGATTATTTACTAGTAAAGCTATCGTCTGGGATTCGAACGACTGTTCTTTAATGTGACTCAATTTATTGTCACTTGAGACCCGTTTGGGATGAGGAAATTGGGATTCAAGACGGATTATCTTTTCAGACGAGAGGAAGTGACTATTTTGCAATGAAATTTTAAGCTAACACTTTTGCCATTTTAGGCATATGTTTTAGTCAGAATTAGTTATGTTTTCTATTCATTAAATGAAATTAACAAATAATTCGATTCTGAAACGCTTTTGCCTATGAAAATATTTCGATGTTGAAACAAAGTTAATAATAGTATTTATGACACACACTACGTTTATCTGATCAATTCTATTGACTACGTTTTGGCCTGCTCACCACATCCAATCACGGGAGGTTCTACTTGTATACATTCATAAATCAAATCTAATTGTTTTATCATCAATCCCTCCCATTCCTCAACTCAAGTGATAAATTACGGGAAGAGGCGAAAGGTTATGAGAGGAATACGTTCATTTTTTTCACCATGTATTTTCCTCAAGTAATAAAAATCCTGTAAAGGGGGTACACGACTTCATAAAAAGCTTTCAATTGAGAGACGATAGGGATGATGATGAATTTGTCATATCTCCAAAAAATGTGGAGAGGTCATTGGCAGAAAAGATGAGCCCCGTCTTGAAGAGAAATATGCAAATACAAATTACTGGCAAAACCTGAAAGACCCAAAGTTTGCTTTTGATATGGGAGTGCAGTGCAATCACAAATCACAAGTAGGTAAGCACGCATGGAGCAGGACTACATGACTAGGTAAAAAAATAAGAGGTGTATATCTCTTCTCGTTTTCAACGGTGAATATTAAAAAGCAACTAATATAATTGTTATTACATTTCGCTGAAGAGAGAAGTCTAAATTGAATTCTTGATTGCTTAACTTATTACAAGATGTTTTCAAAAAGCTACTAATTTTTTCCCAGTCAAAGGGTAAACAGTAATTTTAAATTGTAATGAGAAGCTTTTAAACGGGAAAGTTTTTGGGGAAAAGTAAAATCCGCAAAGCAATTTGTATCAAAAGCTTTTGCCTTTTTATAATGAACTAAAGCATTATTTTTTATCTTTCTTTCTCTAATCGCTTCTCCAGACGTTGCATTTGTCGCACTTTTTAGAAGATAGAAAAAAGGGGAAGTATTCTCGACCTACATTCCCTCTTGTGTCTCTCAATTATGCATAATTTGCTGTTTATCAAAGCGTAATTCAAGTTAGTTCAGTGCACTCCTAAGTCATCTCTGCAGAGCTGCTGGTCTTTAATGAAACTGATGGTGGTCGAGGTTTGTTCACTCTGTGGAAAATTTATTCTAAGGCTTCTTCCCCTCGAGTGGAAATGGCAAAAAGTAGTTAAAATTTTGGGAAAATGTCAGAATATAGAAGATTCCTTTTTAAAATATTTTGTCAGATTATTTGGCTTGAAAATTCAGCTATGAATAAGCCATTGCTTTTCTTGCAACTCCCTCGGCTACTAACATGAATGATGTGTCTCCTCAGGCATCAAAAGTATGGTCACCTTGTCCAAAAATTTAAAAATATTCATCACTTTAAAGCGATCAAAAACTGCATTTTGCCAGCAACAAATAATTTCTTCTAACAAGTCACGAACAATTTCTTCTCTTGGAGTCTTGCTGTGATCTAAGAGTGATTTTAATTTAGAACTACTGAGAGGTAGTAACCCTCACGCTGTTTTTGCAAAGTCATCATCACCATCCCATTGTCTTGTGTAATGGAATGTTTTGCTATCCAATTAGGAGCCCTTTTTACCCCGCAACTTTCTCTATTTAAACGTATCTCAGAAGGCAATATTGAGATGAATCGAGAATGAACCAATTTGTCAAAAATTGATTATCCCAGAAAAGTTTTTAGTTGCAGACTCTCCGCAAAATTTTCACAAGCGGAAACCATTACGTGGGATACTTGATCAGTTGATTTAATCTTAAAATTTTAATTTGGCACAAGTGAATGCTCCGTTGCTCCAATATCAATTATCCATTTCAGCGTAAACCATTCGATTTCCTCGTCTCATTGGATCTAATATAGAATGCGGGCTATCACCTTCCATTCAAGCAATATCCTATTATAGATACTAACGGTGAATCCTCTTGGTTATTCAATTTGGGAAATTTCTCTCTAAAAGGCATCACTTTCCATTGCCCGTAACGAAATCAAGCTGCTGCGGTGAGTCCGTAGAAGAGCTCATTCTCCCTCGCGAAATCGAATCATCATCTCCCCATCCTTCTCAAACTACCCATGCAATATTAAGTGTCTGCATATAATGATGGATTAGGAAAGCGAATTGAATTGGAGAAAGTTTCTTCTACTTTTGGGAGAACAGAAGCGACTTTGTTACCTTCACAAACTCACGTTCCCCTATTACTCCGAAGCTCATAGGAGATGACTGGCCTTAGCTTGCGGAATTAAGTTATCCAAAACTTCATTTATCTCTTCCTTTCTCCTCTCCACTGGAAAATATTAAGTCATCCATTTCTCCTCAATCCAAACCCGAAATATCTGGACTGGATCAATAGCACTTGTCATATTTGCATGTCTACATGAGAAACTTTAATATTTCATAATGGACTGGTTGGATAGCCACACATAAAAGAGTAGTCTTCTTTCCGTCATATTTTTTTGTGGAACACGTTACCTCTCAAGCACGTTTCGCATTCTCTAGAAAAAAATGGTGCAGCCTGTGGACGAGTGAAACTAGACAG
Organism: Rambutsinella grinnellia; assembly: GCA_027743725.1. Classification (NCBI taxonomy): domain Eukaryota; kingdom Metazoa; phylum Arthropoda; class Collembola; order Entomobryomorpha; family Entomobryidae; genus Rambutsinella; species Rambutsinella grinnellia. The sequence continues at coordinate 18,574 of JAHZMU010002947.1, read as the reverse complement.
TGTGTCCTCTCTCTTCCTTTTTCTCACTCGCTTCCCAACTTGGAAGCTGTTTCGGCGGACAGGAAAGGGAAAAGTATTGATTTTTCGTGTGACCGACTGTATCACATTTTGTCGGGGCAAGAACCTTCCAAGTGTTATCCCCTTTATTTGGGTGAGTGGGATGTTTTGTCGCGAGCAGAGAAGAGAAAAGAGTTCAAATTAACTGATAACTATCTATCTCCTTAAATCAGTTGCTAAACAATTTGCTTCAAATTTATTACAGCGAGAGTGTCTGTGAAAGAGCCACTTTCCCGTTTCCCTTTACAACTTCCTATTACTATTTTTTGTTGAAAATACGTCAGTATTTTATTTGTATAATACAGATAGAATTTCAAACAAGCTGTTCAATAAAACTCAAGGCATCATCCCCAGACCTTGGGCTTTGGTAATGAGATAATTGTCTCTGATCTAATTGTGATTAGAAGCACACGTGTAACCTAACCGTAGGTGGTGCCAACGGAACATTTCCGAATCTTGCTTTTAACGGAGTTATCAAAGCCCTGTTAAAACATAAACTTCCCATCTCATGACACTTTTACGAGACATGGATACACCTCGTAAATTTCTCTCACAGTGGTTGTCCCTCGTTAAATGGTTCGATTTAAAAGAAATATCAGTTAGCGTCCATTACATAAGTCATGAAATGTCTTTTCTCCTTAAAAAATTATAAGTATATTCTTCACTAATCATATTCTAGTGGAAATGTTCCCACTAAAATCACATTTTAATCATGGTTTAGCTATAATCATAAATCAATTCCATATTTGGAGAAATGTAATTACGATTGGTGCAGAGAGGAATGCCCGTCATCCAGTTTGCGTACATCTCACGCACATTTCGCATCTCGCAAAAATCCAGCAGCATCTCCTGCTCCCACACAAGAGCTCCTCAATTCACAGCGAAACAGTGGTTTTCTCCTTCAGAAACTTCTGCAATACAGGTTTTTGTAATCCTGAGCCTCTCTCCCTTACAGATTCACTTCAACTCTCGTTTCCGCCTTTAGCTCTTACTGTTATAGTGATGAGCAGGATGACTACCACGAAACGGTTTTTGTTTGTTGTGCCCAAAGCCCCTCAAGCTTTACGATATAGCAGGCACCACTGAGAACTAGCTGTACTCCGAATTACGATAGTGGTAAAACTACTATTTTTTAGTCAATGAAACTCTATCTATGATAGAGTATGCAACTATGCAAAAATTATCTTTGCTAACGGGAAAAGTCATTATAGAGAAAACCTGAGCTTTAAGCCTTATAATTTGATATAAGCGCTTTTACTACTCTTCTAGTCCTGTAGGAAACGGGAAGAGTAAAGGTATTTTTATAGGGAAAGGGAGAGAATAAATCGTCCCTACTTTTTTCTATACACAAAACCCTCCCAAACAATTAGAGTTATAAGTCCATAAAGTTTTCATTTTAATTAGTCTACCTCTCGGTTGTCATTGTTCTGCGAAAAATGGATTAGGAAAATATTTTAATTACGAGAAATTGTAAGAGGACCAAGCTTTTTCAATGGAATGATGAACAAGAGACAAGAATATAGTAATTAATATGAAAGATTTTTCCTCGTATTTTACTTTTAATTACATCCCTTCTCCAAAAAAATAGTGGAGGATTCGTAGACGCTTTGAATAGACCAAGTAGAAAAGATTTCCTCTCTTCCCTATTACATCATCCTTTTTAACAATGGAATGAAATGACCCCGTGAAAATAATGTAATTCGGGAACTCTAATAAATTAGAGGGAACAGTTTGAATGGGCTTTTAAATATTTTTAACACTGAGGTTTTCAGCACTGATTTAAATGTTCGCCAGTTATGTCTTCCCGTATCATTCTAATGTTCCTGGTAATAGTCCCGTTGCTATTAAAACAACCGGTTGGCATAGTCGTCGACCACTTTCGAGAATGTAAATGGCAAAGAGAGGCGAAGAATGAGAGGAAGATGATATGCGGAATCGTGGCGAAGAAGCCCTCTCAGAGCTTTTCCCTACCTGTTGTCCACCGTATAAATTGTAAATTGGGACCATTTTACACAACTAATGGATCCGGTACATCGTCATCATCCGAGCTTTAGTGCTTGTTCCCCTGAATAAATTATCTTGAATGATTTGTTACCTGACTGGGGAAGAAGATTGTGTATTAATAACGGTTTCAACGACGAGTTATGATAGACGCGTGATTATTTTATTATATGGGACTTGCATTTACTTACCATCTACATTTTTCTACTTTAGGGAATGGCAAATGCGAATCTGAGTTTATAAAAAATAAAAGCTATTTAGAAAAAGAATCGTCGATGTTTACACAACTCATTACGTCTAATGAGTACGTTGTTGATAGTTAAACTATAAAAGCATTAAAACCACTCCTGAAATATTTACTTTAATTTGCTTTTTATTCTATTTACTTTAATATATTTACTGACTTCCTGTCTAACAGCAAGATATTTAGTAGTCGACAAGAGATGTGAATTCAGCTTTCCACCGCAAAATCATTATTTTCATTTTAAAGTGGGGGAAAAGTAGGATAAAAGATCGTTGAACTGGAGAAAGATGTTTGGAGATATTTATTAGCGCTCCCCTGTCAGTTTACAATATTTTCATGTTCATTACTCTGTTTTTCGTTTCCAGAGAGTTCGTATGCAGACTCAAACAACTCTGGAAAGTCGTTCCATCCCTGTCGTGTTTGTGGAGACAAAGCGTCGGGCTATCATTACGGCGTAACGTAAGTTCTTTTATATTATTATAAATATGAACTTTTTATAGAGAAAAATAGTTTAAATTTTATTAGTCATTAGTTAGCAAGTAATTCATTTTTTTCGTTATAGGAGCTGCGAGGGCTGCAAAGGCTTTTTCCGTAGGAGTATTCAAAAGCAGATCGAGTATAGGTAAGGTTCGCAGACCAAAGCGGATAAAAAAAATTCCGCACTTTTCCTCCTCTGGTGATAATCCCAGAGTGGGAGAGAGTTGGAATGGAAAACACTTGTGTCACGACAATATTTACAATTTCAGATGCTTGAGGGATGGCAAGTGTTTGGTGATTCGCTTGAACCGCAACCGATGTCAATATTGCAGATTCAAAAAATGTCTGGCTGTCGGGATGTCCCGAGACTGTAAGTAATGAGATATGTAAATATATGCGAGATTTGTATGTGTGAAATGGGAAAGTTATTTGTTTCGCTGGCAGAAGAAAGAGAGAGATGATTTAAGCGTTTTCCGCCCTTCTCCATGATGAGGAGAGGTTAAGATCATGTCTCGCATGAGTAACTACCCATTAAACATGAAAGTGTATATTAAAATGAGAAACTGTTGGTGGGAAAGACGATGATGATGATATTCCTTGCCACTGTATGAATACAAATTAAATGGATGACTAAGTAGAAAACTGGCCTTCGTATCTTTTGACAGCGGTCCGTTATGGTCGTGTGCCAAAGAGGTCTCGTGAAGCGATAACCTCTGCGGAGGCAGATCAGTCCTCTTACGATGGGACATCACACTCTGCCTCGCCTGGATCCAATACGTCCTCCGAAGGGTCAATCACCTGCGGAAGTAGTACTTCGACTAGTAGCAATAACAGCAGCTCTACCACCGCATCAAACACTACCCAAAAGAATAGCTCGTCCAGCACCACGGCAACTGAGTCGGCTCCTGTCTCCACGACATTTACAGTGAACTCACTCGCCACTATTGTATCGCAGACGCATATGCACCACTGTGTCTACACGCAGGACAGGGTTCGTGACATAGCTCCGAGGAAGTTGACATTGGTAAATACACTGAATTCTTGTAGACATTGTCACTTTGATTTCGCTTATTTACGTCTAGCTTTTAGTAATTTATTATCTAATCGGTTAAGCAATACGATATGGTGTAGTCAATGGATAAGATAAATTTCTTGTTTCATGATAGGATTTGCAAGAAACAAACCAAGCAGTACGGGTCTCCCTTTTCTCAGTTTTGTCCAGGGAAATGCTCGCTTCCATTCAGTCCGTTGTTGAATTTGCCAAGAGGATCCCGGGTTTTACCTCACTGCCGCAGGATGATCAGCTCATCTTAATCAAATCTGGATTCTTTGAAATTTGGACAGTCTACGTGGCTCCGATGGCAACAAAGGATACAATTACTTTATCAGATGGGTTAACCTTAAGTCGGAAACATCTCGATATTGTTTATGACGTATGTGCAATAATTCTAAAAAAGCTATTCAGTTGCAACCCAAAGTTTAATTATTCTCATATTGCCCAACAGTCCGAGTTCACTTCTTCCCTCTTTTCATTCTGGCTGACGGTCTCCTCCTGGCTCGACACGGAACTTGGTCTTCTCTCCGGAGCTTGCTTACTCTCTCCGCAGCGACAGGGCTTGACACACCATTCCGTGAACTTACTGACGCATTCTCAGAACCAACTCATTGACTCGTTGAACAAGACAGGGATCCCGACGCTCCTCAACGATCTGAGAAGGATTGGCACGTTTCACAGTGATATTCTGGATTGGTATCGACAGCACTGGAACCAACTAGTCTGTCTTCCCCCATTATTCGCAGAGATCTTCGATATTCCTCGTTCCGTTGAGGATGAAACGATGTACAACAGTTAGCAACTAAATGGAGAGCAGGCAGACAATCCCAAGAGGGAAATGACTCGGAAGACGGACGGAATAATCGATGCTTCATTTTTATACGAGTAAAGATGCATGAGATGACTTGTAATTTATATATTTTTATGTATTGAAACGTTTTTTTGTTGCTTTGTTCCAGAGAGGAAATTGTTTTTTTTATCGTTTTAGTCATTGCGAAACGATGGTTTACACATGACGTTCAAACACACCTTAGGTCACACAAGCTTCTCTCTCCCCCACTTTTTTTTGCACCTGCTTTTCAATCTAGTTTAGATAGAAATTCCTATTTTTGATAGCTATTTTACAAAATGCTCGGGAAATTTAAAAAGTGCACTTTACAAGTCTGACATTTAGTCTCAATACGAACAATTGATGGTGGAAATTAAGAAGCGAATCAAGAAATATCAAGTCAGATCACCATCAACAAATACTAACATATTTCTTGTTTTTCCTTCAAAACAGTTCAGTTTTATAGACCCCGTGATGAGCTTAAAAACTTTGATATTTTGTAAAGAAATCAACCTCATTTAATTATTTTAGTAGATGATTCTTTAACAAAGTCAAACTTGATCTATCCACGCATTCATCCTCGCTCTTTTTTTTACAAAATTTAAAAAAAAATATCTCTCATGCAAAATTTGGCCAAATTTCAATCATTTAAGAATGTTTATTAAAAACTATTTAAAATGGATAATCATGCGAGCATTACAACAAAGTTTACTGTTCTGAGAAATGAAGGATTTTTTATATAGCAAACTAAAACATTATTGGGTAAGGTATCAATGCAGATATACGATTTTTCCAGTGTGATCGTCACGTTTTAAATGGCCGTTACACAAGTGTGAAAACTCTTTTCATAGTCAGAGTTAATGTTAGAGTTAAGAGGGGTTCTAATTGTAAAGTGAAGTTGCAGAGATGTCTGTATGCCAAGTAAACACTTTCATTAGAAATTCACGATGTATTGTCAAATCCCATCGTCAATTAAGCATGTTTTAATTCATAGAATTATGAATAAGAAGAAATAAACCGGTAGTTTGTTTTACAAGATAAAAATGTTTACACATATAATTAAGTTAATATTACAATTACACTTAACCGGTATATAAGCGACTGTGAATGTGATTAGATCTGAACTAAAACCGAGCTCTTTAGTTTTTAGATGATGAAATTAATACGTGGAGTTTGAATCTAATAGTTGTAAATATAAATAAATGCAGATTATATTTAATTTTTTGTAAGAAATAAGTTGTGCTGCTTTTGCTCTTGTTAATCTCTCCTTGCAAAATTTAGGGAAAAATTAAAAAGATGTCATTTCCTCTGCTTTTCCTATGAGCTATGAGAAGTATTGAGTTGAGCAGCTAAATATTGCAAATTAATTAAACCTTGCGTACCTGGAAACGTGATTTTAAGTTAGGTGGAGCAAGAGCTGTGAATTTATGTTTGGGAAGCATAAATTTGTAATCCCGATTTAAAGGTTATCCTTCTTGAGATATTATTTCTATAATCTGATGATATATAATTTACCTGTGAACTCTTTACAATCACTTAACCTATATATTTCCGTGTAGGGAATAAAAAAGCTAATTGTGATGTCTCATTCCGGTTATATATCTTCCTAAAGCAGGTACTTAAGTCGGATAAGTAGAACGGATAGTAATATATTCAGAGTAATTGAGAATCTAGAAAAATATCAATTTAAGTGATATGCCATTTATAATCCCTGGAGATATAAACCTTTACCTGTTTGTCGTGTTGTGATGATGTTTTTGTTTCGTAGAGTAACGTTTTTCTATGATTAAGACGTTTTAATTTATAGGCTTAGTTTTTTTTATCTCTCTCTCTTTTCCCTAAATATCTTTAAATACAATCATAAATGGCAAGAGCCTCAGGCCAAGTCATTCATGAATATGTTGTGGATTCAGGGGCCAACTTATGACGATGAAAGAAATGAGTCAACTAACAAAATGGATTTTTTTGTATGTCTTTAGTTTGATGAGAAATAACGCGGCTTTTTTAGAACACTAAAGTTAAGTTGTATAATCTAGCTTTGTTGTTACGAGATGATATTATTAAAATTTAGAGAGAAAAGCTTATAAGATATTGATAACTTTTAGAGATGAGGTTTTTCACCAAACGGTGAAATAAGGATATTATCATATCAATCCTGTCATCAGTTCTTCCTACTAATCCAGAGAGGAGAATGGTTTGAATGTACTTATATGTGATGTTGCTGTGAGTGAATTAATAATGACCTGTGAATGCGAAGTCCGTTTTATACTTGTTGGGAATGACTGTGAAATTGTATACTGTGAAGAAATCTAGTAGAATTTAGAGAAATAATCGTTGTGTATAAGAAAGTACTAATTATAAAATACAACCTTTCACCTTGTCCTTGTATCAAGTTCAAGATTGAGGTTAGATGCGCGTACTGTCTGTGACGACTATTTGTATTTGTGTAATAGTACTATGAAATTATCAATAGACTATATTTCCAGATTAACATAGAAAAGTGTATAGTTTCTAGGGTAAAACTAATCTGCTTATTATATGGAGAAATATGAAATAAATATTGAGAGAATCCTTAAGAAAAAAATGGATTGTTTTTGGCATAAAATTATCTACACTTTTACCAAACTATTCATAATCACTGTTCAAGTAGGTCAGGATTTTTGGAAATCACAAAAGTGTAAACACAACACTATTTTGCGCAAACATAACTAATTTTTGTCAAAACGATTTCAGCACAAAACCAAGAAGGATTTTGTCCGGAGTTAAGCGTCGGCTTCACAGCACAATTATTTGTGTAAATAATGTTACTTTCCGATCGAGTTTCACTTAATAGGTGGATGAATTTTATGAAGTTAATTTTATAAATTTAACGATATGATGAATGCAGGAGTTTGAAATGAGATTTTAACACATAGACACACTTTTATCACGCGCAACTGAGAAATGCAACCTCTGAACTAGTCAGAAATAAAGAGTTTACGAGAACAACTACAACACAAGTTCTAAATCAATCTGGTTTTTTACTCCCACATTTTTACCAAACATGGAATTGAAGACAACAAAAGAATAATCCTTCATTTAAACTATACGTAGGGTTAAATCACTACCATTTCTTCATTAAAATTTTTTAAACATTTTTCAATTACTAAGATGGAGCTTCTCCTCTTACTTTGTATGTAACATAATGTATCTTATAGGGAATTTCTTCTGCTCCAGAATGCCTCCCGTTTGGCATTTGGCTTAGAAAAGGAACGCCTTGATTTCATCATATAACACCAGTACGAGGGCACCGCCAGTACCACGGAGAACGTTAGAGAATGCTCCCTTGAAGAAAGCATTGCCACCTTCCTGCTTGTAAATCTTGCCCCAACAGTCCATGGTGTTCTGAAAGAATTATTTTGTTTCATTAGTATCGTTATTAAAGCGTTTGCTTTTTCAGGAAAATTAATAGCAAATTAATTCATTTGAATTAATCATGTCATCTCAAAATGCCGGTTATTACACACAATCAATATACAAATAATTCCGTTGGATTCGTCAAGTTCTCACCTGTAGATAATGATACCCTGAACGGACACACCGAAACCTCTGTACAGACCAACCAGACCGTCGGTTTTGAAGATCTTGCTTAAGCAGTTGCCCAGGCCAGTAAATTCACGCTCTGCTCCGGCCTTTCCGATATCAGCGGCCAATCTGTGAAATAAAATTTGCACATTTAATTATATTAATATCACCCTTATTATTATTATTATTATAAACAGTGATTAGGTATAATTAATTAATAATTTTAAGATTAAAATTTCCAAATTTGCTCACCTTGTACGAGCGAAATCGAGGGGGTAGACAAAGCACAATGATGTTGCTCCGGCAGCACCACCAGAGGCCAAGTTACCCAAAAAGTACCTTCCAAATTGTGTGTTCTTGTCAACACCTCCCAAGAAGATTTGCTTATACCTGTTTAATTATAAATCATCACAATTAATTATCTCTTAAACCAAGAAACGGTCAGTAAAGTCAAATTTCTTAAACTTACTTATCCTTGAAGGCGAAGTTGAGCGCCTGGGTAGGGAAATAACGGATGACGTTGGCCAAGTTACCTCGCCAGAATGCTAAGAATCCCTGTTCTTTTGGAATACGGACGAAGCAGTCAACCATTCCTAAAGGGATGGAAAGGTAAAGCTTTAGTTATGTAACTCTTAAGTTAAATGCATTATGTTAAACGCTTTTCCTTTATGTAAATTTTTTTCATGGACGCGTTTTTTCGCAAATAATTATCCAAACTCACCCTTATATCTATTTTCTACTGAAATTTGCTTTGATGCATGTTGTACTTGCAATAGCAACTTGACACGCTCAATGGGGGCGACAGCGGTTTTGGAGATTGCTGCGGAGATACCTCCGGCAACAAAATCCTTCATGAAAGATACAGGATCTCCGAGACCCATTTTGAGTTTCTGCAAAGGAAATATTATCAATTAACCTCTAAATAATATTTTAACTACACAAAACTCTGCTGTAAAGAAACCGCAGCGTAAAATCCCGCACAGCTTTACAGCCACTCCTCTCTCAATTTCCACCTTTTAATCTCACTTTCCCCAAACTTAACTAGCCCATATAATAGTGATAGTAATTTTAGTTGAAATATATTTGAAAACTCACTTTTTGTTAAAAATCTAGTTGATAAAACAGAGCCTGGAATTGAGTGAAGTGAGACCTTTAGTGGAAGTGGCGGAGAGCCTCCCTGTGTCTGGTGTTAACTGGCTGCGAGAGAGAAGCCGAAAGGATCGAAGGAAATGGCTGCCTTGTTCACTGCAGCCTTCTCTTGCCTGCCTGCATGCCTCTTCTCGGCCTTTGACGTGGGCTTCGGTCCGACGTTGCCATGTTGTGCTCACATGATCGCACTCCTATACCCAAAATTTATATCGCTGCAGACATGCATGCACATAGAGACATAATTTCTCCACAATATATATTCACTCCTCTCTCGCCATTCTATCCTCCAACTTGTTTTTTTTATCAGCCATGCCACCCCAACTTGGTGATGGGCAATGTGAATCCTGCCCCACAATGGAGTCCAAACCAACATTCTATAATTTAGACAGTCTCAATATAGCAAAAACCTTTTTCCGCATGAATAGTACTGTCGGACATCAACTATTCCTTGCCACCTTTGTACCTAATTACACATGAATTCATGAAAATCCTTTTCTCTCTTAACTTGCTGCATGGACAAGGCCATTATGACAAGCTACGAAGAGCTGAATTGAGTTAAGTCTGATTTTAAGCGAATTCGTATAGGGCCAAAAAAATGCTACCATTTGTCATATTCCACTTGCCTCTTCCAATACAGAGGAATGTACGGCGAATTGATTATGAGTTGGGTTGATATTGATAGACAGAGGATATTCTCAGAAAGAAGGAAAAGGGTGGGGAATACTGAATGCATTGACTCCATTTTTAGTATTAAATACCAGGGTACGAATGTTCTTCTTCTCTACTTTATACTAAAAATGCTTTCTTCTCTGAATTGAAAGTGCGTCAGAAACTGGCCATTTCTTTCAGACGGGGCAATAGACGAGGTGGTAGACGTTATAATTTATAATGCTCTTTGTTCTAAAAATCAATTCATCGTTCATTACCCCAGAGCTGGGTTCATTTGAAGATTGGAAAATTCAAGAAATCCACATGGACTTTTCAAGCATGGCAAATGGCAGCCATAACCACGCCGGTATGCCGGTTATATGTGATGTAGAGTTGCACGTGTTTGAATTGATGAAAATGACTTATGTACCTAACTTATGGTAACTACGTAGGTAACTTATGGAAAGTGGTTAGGCCATTACCTACTTTCTAAATGGAGTTGGGCTAATCAATAGCTAATTATTGTTCGCACAGGTGTTGAGATGCGATTTTTCATCTCGTTGTCAATGGAATTGTTGGATGTGGCTGAAACGGCTTGTGCTTTAAATTAATAGCTGGTGGTTTAAGAGAATTCATTTGAGAAAAACATATTCACTTCTTTTAGCACAGTCGACCTTCTCAATCTTGGCATTGAGTAGAAAAATGAAAGCAATATTAATGACGACGTGCATACGCATATATTCATTTTCATATAAGTATTTTCTTATACTATGTCGCATAGGTAGGCGCCTGGTATTTTAGGAAATTTATAAAAAAAATATATTAGGAAGCTCTTAATACTTAAAAATGAAACTTGAATCAATTTGCTTTCGTGGCAATTCATTTAATTTGTCAAGAGTGAAATGCTTTTAATTTCCCTGATCTCATCTACCTTTTTCTAGCCTGTTACTCTGTTACTCTATCATATCAGTTTGTATAGCAACATATCAATCTTAGAGAGAACAATCTTTTGCTATCTTTCCCCTCTCTATTCCATACCTATGTGAAAATGGCTGATAATATCATTACATAAGAGCAAGGTTGTCCCAATCCCCTATTCTTCTGCACAATCTGGCACCACCGCCACTAAATTCTACTGCCACTGACTATATGAAAGAACAGTGCAAAATTTTCCTTCTTCATTGCATGCCATTTTTTCTCCACTCGTCTCACATGTTCGGAGAATGTAGCGTTCATACAAAATGATGATAAAAATTCAAACCTAAGCCATTACATAATTCTATGCTATTCTGAGAAAAGCTTTGCTGGATGAACCCTCTCATCTTAAATGATAAAGTATTTTGTAGATCTCTCAGCCAAAACGACTTTGCCCGAGAAGAATCGAAGTCAGAAGTAATCTCGACTACTCCACACAAAATTTTTTGGCTATGGAAGACAATCCTGAAGGTAATCGCAGAGCACATGACTAGGTATATGGGCCATTTTCGCCGGTGTTCTCAATCCAGCCATTTCCAATATATACCCGAAAGAAAAGAGGATGTGCTTTAGCACAAAAAACCGAACTAGAAGAAAAGGCTGGTGGTGTAGAAGAAGTAGGTAAAGATGAATTAAAATAGTGTAACTTGCCACCAAGAGAAGTGCGACCAAGTTGACCTCACACACATGCCAAATTTTTGCATCAGGAAAATATAGGGCATCCAAGTTCTATTCTTTCTCCTACTTATGAGAGAACTACAATAAACTGAGTCAGCCATATTATGGCATAATCCCCATTTCCATACTCCCAACCAGGTTTGCTCTTTGGCTTCAAGTTACAAAAGTACTTGAGATATGCCACATGCGTTCAAGTCGACAGAGTTGGTATGATAATGGTTTTTCATTCCATCACTTGGAATACGGAGATGATCATAGTTCTACTCTCATAACTCACTTTTCTCTTAATTTCTAAACGTTCATTTGCAAAAAGGTGGTAAGAACTAAATAGGATAAAAGCAAATGTGAGATCAAGGTTCAGCTTCTCCAACCGTAAAAGAGTCACTGCACTCGTTCATTTTCATTTTCGTAGACATTTTTACCCACTTTTTTCATTGCATTTGCATCCATTTGTTAAATGGGGTAGGTGGCCAGTAAGGTTAGACAATTGCTTCTTATCTCATGAATGCTAATATTGTTGACCTTGATTGAATTTTTTTCGAGACATTTAATCCATATTCTCTACACCTTTAATGAAGTGCGTGGACATATAACTTTGGCACCGGTTTACTTTATACCGGCTCCTACTGATAACAATTATCTATTTAACTTGTGCAATTTTTGATTAAAGTGACAAGTTAAATATTTTATCAGATAGTAAGAGTCACAGTCAATGATGTTTGATTTTTATGGACGAAATTTAATGCGTCAGATTGTGGATATTTCCTGAGTGGAAAAATGATTTTTTATTTGACATGTTAAGTTATTCATGAATGAAAATTAGGGAAATACTTAATTGGATAGCTTAACAGTTTTTAGAATAACATAAAATTCCATCAAATGATGTGGCAGCAAAATCAATACTGAGAGCCAATTAAGCAATCGATTAGGTAAAAAACCATTAATTTATTGCCTTTTGCTCTTTCCATCGGCCATCATCCTCTCTTTTTTCTGGGACAAAAAGGTTTAGTTAGTTCTCTCGAATCCTTCCAGTGGTGTGGAGACATGCGGCTTAAAACCGTAAAACTAGAAGAGTCTCGTGTGAAACAAGTGGTGACTGTGGTGCTCACTAGAGTGAATGTGATTCGTTCTGGAAACAAAGTAGTTGCAGAAAAGAGAACGAATCTGCTATCTTGAAAACCAGATATAATACTGTGAATTGGCATCGGCGTATTAAATTGACAAAGGCTAAAAATATGTTTTCATGCACAAATCTTTAAGAATTGTTTCTGATTGGTAATGACATCTTTTACCTCAATATCGCAAAAAGTACACGTTTTTATAGCTCATTCAAGGTTCAACTGCCTTACCCAGCTTCATACCTTCCGGAAACATTTTACGACACATTTACACCATTTTATATGGTATTCTGTCATAAATTCTAACACTTTCCAAATGACCAATGCAAAATGGTGAGGTGTCGCAGCTACAAGAAAAATCGGCAAACTAATGACCTCTAACTGAGGAAATTCGATTGAATATGCAAGACTAACTACGTTTCAGCACGATTCATAACCTGATAAGGATACTATCAAGGGTTTTCTTCGACTTATCGATTACTGCAGTCACATGCAAATATATCAGCCGAGATGTGTGAAACCATCATTTTCGATGCAGGCTTATCTCAACTTGCATCTATATCCACGAATTTTGTACGGAATGGGATTGAAAACGGTGTACAAAAATTGTGGCTTCCGGAGTATGCGGTAATAATTGCGTTTTCATATCCATGTCGTAGAAGTATTTGGATAAAAGAGATCCATAAATGTATGCCTATAATTTCCGCATTGAAATCACAAGCCAGTAAAACACATTTTGGGTATAAATCAAATTTACACAACACAATAGAGTTGCTTAATATCTCATGGATTACTACAAAGTTCATTTCACTTTAGACCTTCGACCTTCATTTTGCAACGTGAGAAATTAATTTTGATGAGCCCAACTTTCAATTCTGCAATTAAACTGGAGTCTGATGATTTCATAGCATATTCTGCTTCATCTACTGCTAAAAATGTACTCATTTAAGTGCTATGTCTGCTAGCTTTTGGGAAGTAGTATTTTTTCTTGTACCGAATTACTTTATTCGATAAGCTTACGCCAATCCATCAAACTTGAACTTTAGATGTTTGACATAGCATTATTCTCCTGGGAAATTATTAATTATGGGAGAAAACAATTCGGTTATAGGACCTGTGATGAATTTTCATTTTTTAAGAACCTGCTTCATAGCATTAAACCACTTGTGCTATCAACCTACATCGAAACTCCCACCACTTTTGTCAAATCATTTAATGCAACAATGTTCACAGAGAAATAAAATGATTACTCATTAGTAAAATGTTGCTGAATGGGAGTGATTAAGCAAATTATGCATTTTCCTGGGATCTTTTTAACAGCTCCATTCATAAATAGTAATGTGGTCGTATTATTTGCACGTGGGAAGTTTTTCATGCATATTCATTTAAAGAGAACTGCTTAGCCAGCGAATCTAATTAAGAACGGGCGGACCTCAACTGTAATCGAAGCTGGTATGTGATGAATGCAAAGAAAGCTGCCATCCACCGTATCTAGTTAAATATGAATGGTCATTGTCCTTCTGATATCGAAAAATTGCAACCCAAATGGTATAAAACTGGATTCAAGATTTTCGAAATATAGTGACGCAAACTTGATGCGGACTCATTCGTAATTTATACGAGGGCAGTAAACTTGATTATTCTTGAAATTAAACTGGAATATACTATTTCCAGCTTACCTATTCAATTACTTCAAAACATCTTTTGATGTGCAACCAACCACAACGTTTTTACATTTTTAATTCCTTCAGTAAACAACCGCGGAACAAAAGCATTTCCTATTATTGCTATCCCGGCAAACTCTTTCAATTCACGACTTCCTCTTCCTACTAACATACCTTAAACGAAACGGAAGTTGAGTTTGCCGTCTGGCCTAAAACTTCCATACGGCACGAGCCCTTTCCTGAGCGTGACCATTGAACTGTCAGAAAATATTAGGGTAGAAAAGAAAAGCAAAAAAGAGAAACGACAAGTCACATTATAAAGGACAATATATGCAAGGCTGGTGGTAGCATCATTATCATCATCCTCAGCAGGAAAAAATAACAACAAATAAGCCATGTTATTAGATGAAAAAGGAAAGAAACTGTTTCAGAGGATGGACACACATTTCAACCATAATCGAATAAAGTGTAGCCGTTCTTAAAGCAATAAATTTTTCTATCTGCCACATTCAAAGCGAAACTGATAGGGAGACAATATGGCCCACTATGAAATAATTGGGGTGGGATGCAGGTGATCAGGATGATGTAACCATGCATGTTTCACCATGATCAACTTCCTCTTTCCCGACTACTTTAAAGATAATCATTTTCCTTTCAAATAATTTCTTTCCACCAATATCATCCCCGAAAGAAAAACAAGAGGGGTTATTCGTATTGCTATTGCATTTTCTTCGGTTGAAGGAAATGATCAAACTTCCTAGTTGGTTTTGTTGCCTTTCCTCCAAGTTATATGCCATATGGGATTATGAGAATGATAACTCCGACCATTATCGTATCGAAGTGATAGAGTGGTAAGCACTGTTTATTATTATGGAACGCTAATTGTCTTTCACCGATAGAAATTAACTATTAAAGGTAAGAAGCGGTGAATAAATAGCTTTTTATATTACCAATAGGACAGGCGCTATTTCCCAGTGACATTTAAAATATCAAGGTTTCCTCATCACAAAATCTTGATAGTAGCGACAACACAAAAATAATATGTGCTTAGCGCAAACCAAAAGGAAATAAACTATTAATGTGAAGTCCGAAGTTTTATTGGCAGGTGCTTACACCCATTCCAGTAATCGAGAGAGTAGAATCTCTCTTTCTCTCTGAGAAAAGCCAGCCCGCTTGACAATTTCGCTTCCTATATCAAATTACTATTCATTGGGCACATAAATTAGATAGTAGATATTTGCAATTATTCTGACGAATAGGCTATACTCAATGAACGGTTATGATGGACATTTGCACTTGGGCAGAGTTCAACTGAAAAATCAATCGGGAAGTGGTCAGCTAACTAAAAATGATGACGTCAAATGACGTCCTCACATGCCATCAAAACTAAATAATTTAAATGTCACTCTCCGAATTTTAGCTAGAATTAATTTAAGGGGGAAATGAGAATTAGTTGCTTACCAGCTTAAGCCCCGCTTATCTCACCTAAAACAAGGCATCCCTCACTTCACAACATCTCATGCTTATCGTGTTCAATAAGATTAAGCGGAAAGCGGAAGACATACAAAGCGGGAAAGCTCATTGTAGGGAGGAAAACACTTTCATAATCTCTTTATGGTCATCACTATCATTACCACAGGGCCATATTGTACCTTTTGTACACAAGACCTACCTGAAATGATTGGAACGGAAAAAGCTGACTGTAATATAGTTATACCCCAAAACCCTCAACAATCCCTTCCACCAAGAGAAAGTATAATGTTCCTCCATATGCCAGTATTTTGGTCGAAATTTAATAAAAGGTAGATAAGAAATTAGGAAGCAGATTATTCTCGTCTTTTATGACATTATTCATCAACCCATCGAAATAAAGCGCTTCCTCACAACTTCCTTTTACAACGTGGTTGATTGACTCCTTTGAACGTTGAGGGAAAATCGTTCCTTACACGTCCTTTGTGGAATGTTCCATACGGTAATTAGTAATTACTGTGACATTAGCAAGCACACACGATTCTATAACAATGCTGGTTGTAAAACACTTGATCCTCGAGCAAATAGCGGCATGTGTACTTCATCCAGAAGAAGAGATACTGAAAGGTTGAAGAAGGGAATGATGATCATCATCCATGACAGCTTCTATATGACTGCTGCTGTTTATCCAAACCTTAAAGGTATTATGTAGTTTAGCGTGTGCCCTTTTTCTCTCAAGTATCATTATTCTTGCATGATGAAAGGAGTAAAGAGTCCTTAAAAAGTTACATCTGCTGAGGAAGATCATTATCAGACCGTTGAGAATCCAAACCTATCCTATTTCAGGGTAGCTTTTTTCAAATAACTTTATCATTTTACGGCCACCGGACGTATGACGAGGGAAAGCAAAACTTTAAAATTTAAAAGGACTCGTGCAACTGTTTAACCCTGAATACTTTATGGATGTTTACGTTTTTGTTTGACACTAGCTAATTTAATTTTTAAATATCATAATCGCAAGTTTCAAACAATTCGTGAATTATATAAAAGTCGGAAGCTAGGGAAAAGAATGTAAACAGGATTCTTTCTCGTTCTTAGGTTGCGCATAAATATATCGTCTTCGCCTTTGTTTTTCTTCCCCCTAATTAGTTGTGACGAGGGAAAACAATTTGTGATGTGTGGAGCGCGATAAATCACGACGTAAATAAGCCAACTGATTTTCCCCTTCACTTTCATTGAACGCGGTGGCAGAGCAAGAGCCACTTTTTTGTTTAATGCGCAGTATTAAGATAAGCAAATGAGATTTTTATACAAATAATTTCAGTATAAGAGTATAAAGCAATAGAAAGAAGAACGAAACGGCATTCTTAAGACGCGGAAATAGATAACGGATGCAACTGCAACGAGTTGCAGTGTCGTTTTCTCAATTATTGGTATTTTAAAATTGGTTTGAAGGCCCTATGATAATTTATTAGACACTAATATCCCAATTATATAACGAGAATAAATAAGATACGCGCTTCTATGAGAGTATAAGCCATTTCGTGTCATAATCAATTAAAACGAGTGCACCGACAGTTCAATGGAAAAGGATAAAACCTTCAACCTAAATGGAGTTGTCCTTTGCATTTGTTTTCCTTTTCAAACTTTCTTGAGCTTTTAAACTAGTTTAATCCACCAAATTGAAATGAGATGGTTAGAAAGACTGAAATTGTCTTAAGCCTAGCTCTAACCTCCGAGTCCAACAAATCCGACGCAAACTTTCCTTGGAAACCCTGAAGAAATCTCGGAAATGTGTACAAGCCGAGTTTACTCCAAGAAGGGAAGCGTGAAGACTAGACAAACGACATAGCTCCCGCATTAATCGCTCAAATTAAGGATCATTAGAGAGGACGAGACTGAGAATTTATTCTCTCATCCTCGACCTAATATCCAGATTAACATTGCAAATTACACATTTCCCTTTCTACACCGGCTCAATTTATCCTCTCAATTAGGACTGTTCAAAGACATCTTTTTGTTTACTTGTGGCAAGAAGAGGTTAAGATTAGCTCAAAGAAGGAAACAGGTTGGCTTCCCCAAATCCCCTTGGTGCAATTTCTCTTCAGACTAATGAATAAAATATGCAGAGCTTTAAATAAATGCTAACGACGAGGGTATTCCTATTCACGCCTAATCACGCCTAAAAACAACTTGCCAGATACTTCTTAAATTCGTAAATTCTGTCTATGATAATTAGCTGAGATAATTATTGTACACGTTGCATAACATTTTTTTTTAATTTCTCTTTAAAAAATGTCACTTCCTTTTCGCATTACATTTCAATGAATCATCACCCTTTTGGGAAGTGCTATTCATTCTAAAATCGACAATTGTCTGACCGCCTTCTCACTGTAGATTCCCTATTCATATCACAAATGGCAAATCTCACAAGTGTTCCTCTTTATTGTCAATTTGTAGAAGAAATAATTGTTGGGAAATGTCAATGAATGGGTTATAACAAGTTTTATAAGGTGCGCTAATTCAACCAGACCCAGACCCCATTAATATGGATGCCTTCCATACCTATATCATTACAACGACTTGATATTACTGAATGGGTGAGTAAGCTAAACTCACACATCTGCATGAGGGGGAAATATTTTT
>JAHZMU010002946.1:0-10840 GCA_027743725.1 Rambutsinella grinnellia | reverse complement strand
AGTTATAAGATTTTTATAGAAATATTTACCTCCCAATATCAGAGGAAACTGATGAGCCTTCAAGAGAGAGAGATACAAACAAGAGATACACTTAAAGACTCGCTTGATAAATGGCTCGTCGGCTATTTAGAAACCGGCTAATTCAGAATTCTCTTGATCTCTATGCTTTCTTTCTGAGTACAATAGCAATATCATGAAGCGAAGGAATGGCAATATTAAATAACCTCCGAAAGTATTTTTATAGGAGAAGAAACCTGTTCCCCCTTCCATTTCTCGACTTTTTCATCCATTTAACTCCCGAAAGTTGAGCGTTGTCGTAACCAAAAAATGTAATAAAAGTGCCATTGCGTGAGAAGGAGAAAGGAACGAATTAGTTCATGAAATCACAATGTCATCTTGATAACACCGAGAGCGCTCTAAAGAAAAAAAATCCAGCAGCTTTACCATTCCCCTTTGGTCGTTAGTTGTATAAAACTGATTACTTCTAGCTAAACTTCTTGCGATGCCAACAACCGCGTTCAAGACGCTTTTATATTTATTAGCTCAGCACAAAATGCATTCTAAGCATGCACAACATATACAACATCCGGATATGGGAGTCTGAAACAATTGCGCTTTTTTATATACTTAAAATGATTACGATAATTATGTCTCCAGTCCTCTTTCTTGTCACAACATATCTAAACAACAAGACGTTTTATCTCCCTCATATCTTACACACCTACACCTTCTTGCTGGATAATGGGGAGCAATAAACGAATATTTTGGGAGGGAGGATACCAAAAGGAAGTTGAACCTTTTTTGCTCTCCTAAAACTCGACAGCAATCAAGGAGAAGTTGCTCTATCGTGATTCCATTAGTGGTATGCAGCTCCTTATTAATTCGTTGGGTAGTATTTTACACAGGTAAAATGCTGACTTGGCTGACAGTTCTGAGCTCATCGAGATATATAAGTTCATAATCTACCTCACATATGACAGAACGGTAACAACTTTATTTTAACTATCCAAAAAAGAAAACTCTCGCCTTCACTTGATTTTCTACTCGTGAGAGAAAAGTTGCAGAGAGTTTTCCATTTAGAATGTAACTTTTAATAGTTTTTGAGCTAGTCATATAATACTCGTGCTCTTTTTGCGGTGGTTTTACATTAATAGCTTTCTTCAGTGGGAAAGAAAATGAAATGAGTTGAATGTAATAAAAAGGATCCGTGGGAATCAAGCGCTAACCCAACCGGTGTGGCATTTTTTTGTTTGCAAACATCAATCACAGCATCCTCAACTTTTCAGCCACGTAATAGCAGACCCGACGGATTTTGACAAAGAAATTGATTATTATAATCTCGGTTTTTTTCTAAAAAGAAATAGGTAGGTATGTATATCTCTTTCCCTCAAGCAATATCTAGAAAGGAAAATGCATTCTATTTTAAAACCCACAATTAAAGACGTAACTAGCTTCTTAATAACATGGTTAGTATTTAGATTGCAATTCGCAATCACAGTGCACTTCACCAAGTTCACAGAATACCCAACCTGTTGTCTTTTCTCATTTTTGCACTAGCTCGTATCTTCTCTTTATCATCGAAACGACCTAAACAAGCATTAGAATAACAGGATGACGGCATAAACAAACCTGAAGCTGTTTTACAAACAATAACCCGAGTTTTGCTACCGAGTCGCTGAAAAAATTAAAACTCAATCTATAAACTAGCTAGGCAAGCATATCATTTTGAAAACGGGATAATCGGTGTCTTGTATAAGATGCCATTATCATTATTACACCTTCTTCAAAGCAATCTAATCATTCAAGTTTCCTATCGTCCATTGATCCTTCCGGCTGTGTGGACGGACAGCTTGCATTCTACTGCCATTAAAAAGCAAAGTTGCTTCTGGTCATGTATCCTTTTATTTATGGTCAGTTCATAAGGCGTACGCTGTCGATCACTCTTTTGGAATATGATAATGAGCATATGAACATGTAATAAGTTCCCTCTTATCATTACCATATCAAAACATACACACTCATTTTCTTCAATCAACAACAAAAAAGAAAGCGATTTTACAACCGGTATTAACACATCCGTCCTGCGTCTGATATGACAGGTAACATCACCTCATCATCATCATAAAAGCGTATCAAAAAGAGCAGAAAGCAAGCGTCAACATATCATGATGTGTGAACATGTAATTAAATTTAGATCCTTACGCCATCGACAATCCGTCCATACTTTTCCCTTGCAGCTATTCAAGACCAATTCACTTTACTCATAATGTCAAAAGATGCAGGAGTTTTTACACTCTTTCACAACGGAAATGGTTTATAGTTTACAGTTACAAGTTGAATTATAAAGACACGGAACAATAGAAAGCTGATGTCTTTTGCGAGGAAAGCTTTTCCTCTTCTCCTTTTCAGGCTCTCCGTTATATAAATTTGGAATTGAATGGTTCACACGTTACACGCACACAATTTTTCCTTTTCAGTAAATAACAAGATGTGTATTGAAAACACACTTCCAAATGGGTTAATCAACAATAACACTTTTTTGTAAACTTGTTACGTGTCGTGCACGACTTTTGATTTATAATTTCATTTAATTTTTTATTACAACAAACTCAAGCGACAATGTCAGTCCTTAAGATGCATTGTCCATTGTTCCAAAAAGAACATCGACTATATTTGTCGAGCAAAAGTAGACTGACCGGGCATGACCATAATAAGAGATAAAAAGTTGTACGTGTCAACGTGTAATAAAATACTGAGTCGAGGGAAATGCCACCCAATTCATATGGGGAAATGAGCAGTCAAATTCCTCCTATGTTTTAATAAATAGTTGGCAAGTTTTTTATGTGAAAAATACTGAACGAGATGAATAATTAGAAAGAGGAGGGCTAGCGACTCTGGACTGGAGACTAAAAGAAAGTCTAAATTTAGGAATCATTTAAAGCACCTCAAATACAAAAGAAAGTTCACTAACACCACACCAGAAATTAATAATACTTAACACACCGTTTTCTCAAGCGAACTTTACACTTTTGCACATAAAGGGTTTCAGTAGAAACTCAAACAAGACGGTTTTTTCATAACAGGTCTACCATCCCTTTTCGTTTCACACTGTCAAGAAAACATTTCTATTGTAATTACCAATATATGGCTATTAATTTATAAGGAAGACGTGACTTTAAACGTTAAACAGGGATTCTCTCTCCAAATAGTACAATAGTTACAACGTTAATAAACACTGAATAGAGGATTAATATGAGATGCTTGGAGAAAAGGTTTGTGTAATAAAGCAGGTTTTGTTTCTTACAAAATTACCATGCAATCACCACCCTCTTTGCAATCACCTCGGTATAACCTTTTAAACTGAAAGCACACACCACGACTCCCTTCCATTGCAGTTGAGCAAAAGGCGTTCTCTCCTCGTCGACTACACAGAGACAACTGAGAAAGTGGTGAGGGTTGTGAGATGGAAAAAGAAAGTTTGAATGGAGAGCAGTGAGACAGAGAAGCTTTGGAGAGTAGTTGATGGGGAGAGGAGCAAAGCTGTTATAAAAACTATGAAAACAAAGTAGGGAGCTTAGCACAATAAACCCCTCTACAAAATTGTATGGAAGACCCTTCTCATTTGGACGAGGACAAATTTTCATGAACTTTTTGTTACCTTCATTATTCCACCGATTCTTTTATGACGGTAGTGCCTACCGGAGGTAAGTCTTTTCTCGGATGGCGAAACCTCTTTGGTTTTCTTTAAGGCTCGGATAATGCCGCGAGTTTATATAAGAATACGTTTTATTATTAGCCAAAAGAATAAAACATTTTTCTCTTGTCTTGGATAAATAGCGTAAGTAAATAATGGCTTCGGTGAAAGCAACATGACAATTCCAAGTGTGCTATTTACATGCTTTATATCACATGGAAAATAAAGTAGACAGAAGCTCATTTTTTACGTATATTTTTCTGCCGCGGTAGATGTCTTGAGCTACTGCTAAACAAATTATGAATTTATTTCCAAGAAATATAGGACGGAGAGAGACAGGATGAATTGTTAAGGTATTACTTTGGAAAATTCTTTCGCACACGTAAAAAGAAAATAAAAAGTTGCCTGCCCTTGCTATGTGTTAAATTGGCAAAGCGTGACATTTCCTTTTTGGAGAGTTGTTAAAAGTAAATAAGCGAAACTCATGTTTACGACATTTGATCCCTTTTACTTTATGCGTAATTCGTAGTGTAATCGGCAGAGACAGAGTATAGGTTGTATAGAACTTGGTTACGGGTTACTAGACAAACTTTATTGTACCGTGCCAGTGACCACCAGCAATAAAAACATGGAGGAAGTTATTGGCTATTCCAGGTGGGGCTTCCAAAACTTCCTGGAATTGGGCCTGGCGGATCTATAAGCTGGTATGCATGCAGTTACTCAATACCTCAGAAAACTTGTGTTTAACATTAGAATACTCGGCTGCCTTTTACACGTAGCTTCGTCATTATTTTGACAGCTTTAAATACGGGAGCTTTGTATCGATCTCGGAACATTGCGCTTATATTTGCTGTAACATGTAGAGAAAAGAGTGGGTTGGTTATTGACATTGGATCAAGTACGTTTGAATTAACAAGTTTGCAATGCATATGCATAGCTTTTAAAGAAGTGCACACGTTTTAAAACATTTTCCCTCTCGTTGCACGCACTCCAATATTCCATGCTGGATTGGTATTGTGATAAGACTCACGGAAAACTCCCCACGTCTCCATAATGGGTCTCCTAGGATGAGTCATACAATTCCACTTTTGTTTCATACTCCGTAAAGAAAATCCATCCGTTCTGCAACCCCTATTTTAGCTCGTGCTACATTTAATCCACGACGAAAGTAAAAGTGGAAAGTAAAAAAGTTCAGTCATATTCGTATCATCAATGAAACTGCACAGCTGGACTGATACACATGAGTTGGTACTTGAATTCAAATGGTATCTAATAAATGAGAGGGATGCGTTTAAGTTCAATAAACATTCGAGCTCTGAAACTGGAATGTTTATTGAACATTTGAAATGAGCAAATATTGCAGTACTTTTTATAGGATGAACTTTTTGAAGTTCCAAAGTACCCATTTTAAGATGCAACTCATATCAAATTTCACTTTGAAGGATTGAACTTGACTCGTTTTAATTTTATGCAGTTTTTTGATTATGTGATATAAAATGAATCAAACATTGTATCCCTTTTGCTCAAGTTTTAAAGTGCACTTGTCTTAACTTTTAGACCGTAGCCTTTATCATTTTCAACTCATCTCATCAGAGCTATGTATGCTTACACTGCCTTTGCATAAATCAGTAATGGAAACAACATGATTCTTTACTTTCCCGGGTAGTAAAATCTCCTGTACTCTGTCCTCTATCATTTCAGAAAGAGAAAACAAGTAGAGGGAGGGTGAAGTGGGGAGGTTTTTCTTTATTCGAAGGAAATTACTCTCTAGCTGGTAATACTCTTGTACCAGCATTAAAGCACGCATTGTACTTGGAATGCTGGCTGGAGAGAGCTTGAATAAAATGAGGAAGTTGATCGCATACGCTACACATACTACTTCAGGAAGATAAAAGCCGCACGGTCACCCTTCTCTTTTCCCTACGATTTCTACCTTTCACATAATAACTAGCTTTCCCGCAACAACCTCACCCTCTTTACTTACTTCTCTATATCTTATTTCTCCAGAGTCCAGGAAGAAATAGGAGGAAGAGAACAACCCTCAGAGAGACATTTTACAAGATGATTTGACTACATCTTTGATACTTCAGTTTGACTATGATGGATAGGATGAGGAGAGAACCACTACTGTGAACAAGACCATTTTCGTTTAGCTATAATGTGGATTGTATTTTATGATATAAAAAGTTTGTTCGTCTTCCAATTTCAATTCGGGGTTGCCGTTACCACCCTCCTTCTTGAACAAATTCTAGCTTTTGTGTTGGAGAAAGAGAGTGCATTATGCAGTGTCACCGTAACTCATAAATGAGACTAAGTCAGCTCCAATTTTTTCATCCCCTTCTCACAGGAAAATATATATAATGGCCATGTGTCCCTTCTTGTTTTATAAAAAAGCATGGACAAAAGGGAAGAATAACAGACTGGAACTGCTAAGTTTTCTCTCGTTGGGAAAAGTTGAAAGTATCTTAAACTGAACATCCGGAGATTTTGGGAAACGCGATTATACCACGGAAGTTGGTGGTAGATGAAGTAGATGAAGTGAACCCATACTAGAGAGAGAAAATCATGGAGGATTTGTACTTTATAAAAAAAGAATGAATTTCCCAACTTTATTATGGGAGAAAACGACATGGCTATACGTCTACTGAACAAATGATCTAAAATTTTCTCTCTGCTTTTGGGAAAATGTGAAGAGGAAGAAAGAGTAAAAAGGCGAATCAAGTCTCCTTTAGATGACAACCCATCACACCCTCATTTCTCTTTCCTTTCTCCTCTGGAGATTCAATTGGAATATCATGTGCACTATCTCACACCCTATTTTCGCTTCATTTTCTTCACTTGAATTACACGAATTTCAATAAAGGGTCGACTCCACTCTAAAAATTAAGTAAACGGGATATGAATGAGTTTGGCTCAAACGAATTTGCTTACTAAAATGCAAAATAAGTAAGTTGACAAGTGTGAAAGATAGCGGGTGACGCTCTCCTCTCTCTCCCTCGTTGCATTATAAGTTGTGAGGAAACACGTGCGGTAGGGGATGTCGTTTTGGAGAGATGTTGTTATGTAGCTGCGTGTGTAAGAGGATCTCCCAAAATACCATAATGAGAAAGCGTCTGTCAAAACCATGAACAAATTTTATTCGCTCTAGACAGAAAGGGATGCAGTCCTCTTTGGAAGGAAATGAATAGAAAGCAATTACTTATTTGATCATAACAAGTTAGAAAGCTCTTTTATAAGAACAAAACTACTTTTTACCATTAGGGAAAGTGCGTCTATTAGGGGAATACTCAAGTTTAAGTTGAGAAACGTTTTTTGAGATGATCGAAATTCATAATCTAATTTTAAATATGAATAATGCATAGAGCTGCTGATTTAATCTAGATAGAAGTTTTATTCAAAAGTGAAGAACAATTTATATGTAAGCCTTTTCCTGAAATGAATAAATCCATGTAAGAAATTTTAAAACAAGGGATTCGGATTATTTAGGATTTTCGGCTCCACATGCTCACTGTAATTGTTTGGTTGTTTTGGATTATTCCAGTGGGACTTTGGTGAGGGTTTCGTGTTCACTTTAAAAGCAAATGTGACAGTGAAATATCACGGTCGATTTTTATTTGATTTTAATCAGAGCATGTTTACTCTTGTTTATGTGTGGCGTGGTAAATTCTTTAATCAGTGTTTTCTCTGTGATTTTAATTTTGACAATTATTTATTAGAGTAAATGAAGTTAAAACTTTCTTATCATTTCCATTAATCTAAGAAGGTTTGGAGTTGAATTTCTTTGTGCATCTCCCCATTTAATTATTGCAATTCATTCATAGGTAACAAGTAGAAAACTAATCGAAGAAAGTACAATGTAAGAAAGAAAACACAACATGGATTATTAATATGGGACGCTCTCGTAGAAAATTTGCTTTGTTCAGTTTGTTCTCTGCTTGAACAAAAGTGAGCACACGCAGGCCATCTTGTGCGGTTTCTTCTAACGATAAATGCAGACAACAAAGGCCACACAAAAAACGTCCCTGAGCTTGCATTCGCATCATGTCAATCAATATAAGTTTACAAATTCTTCTAATTTTGAATGACGTATTATGCAATTGTTTAAATACTATATTTTAGTGAACTTGGCATTTAAAACTTTTCTAGAAAAAGGCTTATTTATATTAATTATTAAAATTGACAGAATGCAATAAATTTTTATGCTCAAAGTGCCAGAATTAAAATAAACTCTTCAAATATCTATCGATGCTATCTCATTTACTCATTTGCAAAATCTCCACAAAAATTCCCCATGACTTTCCAACCAAATTACCAGGAACATGTGTGTCATATCAAGTCTTACAACTTCATTCCCACAAAATCACTAGATGGCAAAATGCGTAGGTTGATGCAAGTTTAGTGGGCGTACAAACCGCTATGTACTCTACACAAGTCTTCCTCCTATGGAGTTTTAAACGCTTAAAGTAGCACATCTGTTTGTTGCCAACTGAAAGTCCCCTACTTATCGTTTGTGGAGGAGCAAGAAAAACACAATGAAATTAGCTAACAAAGAAGTATATACATTGTACTAATATGCATGTGCTTTTGGCATCCTCATACAAAATCGCATTATCCATGCTCCTACATATCCAAATCTACATCGTATTACACCCCAGAATATTTTTATCAACAATAAGCCCACTCGCGTTCTCACTTATCTTCAATTTTTCGCTTCCTTGTTTGAGAGTTTCCACACTACGCAGGTGAAGCCTTTACCCCTGCGTATGTGCTATTGTCACTAATCATTATATGTTAGTTTATTCATACAAGCTTCAGGTAAGCTCTTATTATGAGCCATGCAATATTTACAAAACCACTGAATTATGCATCCCTCTTCATATCAACTTTTTTTTCATAGCAAAATGCTTACATTCAAACTCAGACTGAGCAAAGCTGTCTAAGCTTTTGAGACAAAATTACTAAATCATTATTCATTTTACTGCTGCATGTGAGCCATTAGTGTGAGTGAACTCTGAAACCCCATGTCCACCACTCTTTTCAAGAACAAAGAAGCCATAGCATATGGCTTACACACCAACATTACCAAGCTACTCTTTCCTACCTTATCCTCCACCACCTTCGTCATACTATTTTTAATTTTACCTAATACCTTGTTTATATGTTTGTAAACATATTACGCTTCACAAATATCATGTGATTACAATAGTAAAAATCATAAATCTCCCCATACTATCTATTCATAGACCTAATCATTAAATGTTTCAAGATGATCTTAAGACAAAAACAAATCCATTTAAACCTACTCATAATAAAGTTATTTTTCATTGTTCTTTTGCATATCCATTATCGGCCCATCACAAACATTGCGTGTCTTAAACCAAAGATTCTGTGAAGAAATCAAAGTTGCACTAATAAAAGATATTATTTCGCTTATTTAAAGGGAAATACATAAGAGGAGAATGAGCTCATATTTAAGCTTCAATGCTTTTTTCCTAAGTCGCATAGCTGATATCAGTGATAGCGCAGTTGTTCATCAGACTCCCCTGTTGTATATATTTCAGCCAAATGTACATTTCCTTTTAATACGACCAAGCCAAGTATAAATTCGAGGAATACGTTGTGCATAGAAAAACATGATAAGTTTTATATGTAAAAGTAACATGAAAACACCTTGCTCGTTTTTTTGTCGAGGCTGAAGTTATATATACAAAACTATACGTTTTTCACAGATGTACCATCGTCGTACGGAAGCTCTTTTTTCTCACAGTAACAAAACAGAAGAGGAATAGCTTATATAATTTCGACGACCATTGCGTTTTCATAAAAAAGATTGTGAAATTTTAATCGAATTTTGAGGACCATCAGGTTTTAAATAGCATTTTTTTATGTCGAAGAGTACAAAATCGAGAATCATCTGGAATGATTGAAAAAAGAGCGAGTTTTGGGGAATAAAACGTAAAAGGAAGAGGTCAGAATAGCTGAAAAGTGATTAAAGTGCTTGTAGACAACAATTAAAAGCGTTTTGGTGAATTGAAAGGTGAAGTTAATGTTTTGACGAAAGGAGAACTAATTAGGACTTTTGGAGGAAGTGGAGGTAAGTTTTGAAATTAATTTATGGTAATGATTAAGTTAAACTTGCAAGCATTTCAATCATCAATTAAATTAATTACTTTGAAGAACGTAAACATGTTGGGAAAAATAAGTTGCTTATCAGTCTAGTCTGGAGCGCTGGAGGTTCGAGAGAAATCGTTTCAATTCAGACTTTGATTATTTTACATGTAGCTTAGGCTTTGGAGTTTTAATTGCGATGATAATTTGTAAACTTTGTAGTTTATTTACTTGAAAACTTTTGGTTCGATGTTCGCCATAAGCTATTAGGTTATTGAATCGTAGTTTAGGATCAATCAAAAAACGAGATGTGACGAGAGCTTCATGATCATCATCACTATCAGAATGAGAAAGTCAACGATTCACAGATTTACAGCAATTTCTATCAACACTGATAGTAATACAAAGTTGATATTTCAATATAGTTTTTATATTTTATAAGGAAAAGGTGCAATATGAGTATTGGCATTTCTGGCAGCGAATTGATCAGCAGTGCGCATAATATTTTTGCAAAAGTTTTTGGCTTGCATTTGATTTACTCGGAGAGAGAAGCTTAAAGGTTTTGTAAATATGTAGGACTATATGGTGAAGATGAAAACACTTTTGCGATTGTGAAGCTAACTGATTAAAAAATGTTGTGATACTTTGGATCATGGTGACTATGACTGAATCGTGTTTTTTCTAAAACTGTTTTTCTTTTTTCTCAACTAAACATGATCTTAACATACTTTGGGTTGTATGTAGAGCGTCATCAAAGTACACACAGAAAGTAGGATTCATGATGTCCTCACAGATAGATGCATCTGCATTTTGATGCAAAATGGGAAGTCTTATCGGGCTGTAAAGCTCGAGATTACAGTTAGATGAATAGAATAGGTCCATATCAGTTTTGTAAAAGGGTAAAAGGGTGGCTAAAAGCGCGATTTTAATAGGAGCGTTATGAGCTCCATGAAAGGGATTAAATTGTCATTAAGGATTTGTGACGGATGCCGTATATTGCAACATTTGCAAGTCATTCATTCCCATATGGCCATTGAG
>JAHZMU010002945.1:0-10400 GCA_027743725.1 Rambutsinella grinnellia | reverse complement strand
AAAACTGTGAAAACAATTGCTCCTCTTATTTTTTGCCTTTGGACAAAATTACACTCGAGGTTACCTTGAGCCAGAGGAGAAAGTAGAGGACTCTGTTTTATTTAAGTGTCTATTTTCTCTTCCACTTAAATCCTTTGTGTTCACCGCTGGGAAAAGCTAACTTGGTTGATTGACTCTATCCATTTGTAATTTCGGGTAAAGTCTAGCAATGAGGTGGAAAGGTTCAGCTCTAGATCCTTACACCATTTGGCATTTACTTAATTAATTAAATGTTTAGTTCTAGAGGAAAAAGACATTTTCGGAAGGGAATGAGACTGAGTGGTTTACCACTGAGGCGGTCTCATCCATGGAGGATGTTATCGCAAAGCTACCACATCCCGTGATCACGTCTTGTGGCTTATGAGGTGGTAGCATGACATACCATTAGCATGAAAGTGACATATGGACGAAGGCTTTTTAGCAATAGCTTCATTTTCACTTGTCGAAGTTGAAGCTAACCCGGGAACACTTTCTCGGTTGATGTGCTCCGAGGCCAAGCTAGAAAATGGCTGGTCACAATAAAAATGTCTTTCGTCTCTGATTGCCTCCCTCTACTCTCTAGTTTTAATGTCAATCCTAGTTATTCCCCGGAGAGAGTGAGACCTGAGCCTTTTCACACTCATTCCAGCTCTCGTCAACAACTTTTCACCCTGATGAAATGTATTCTCTTAAGCCAGAGAAATACTAAAAGAATCTATGCAAGTTGTAAAGTATTTGCTTTTATAGAGACATAGCCAGACTTTCTCCTCCAACATAAACTGATTTTTACACCAGATACGTGCTAGTTGTAATTGTATCTTTAATAATAGAATTGGCTCGTCCATAAAAATTCTGTTCATTAGAAATAGAATACCTTCCTCTTTCATAACTAATGTCTGGAAAAAGATAAAACCTGAAGGGAATAGCGGAACATGTAAACTAAACATTAATGACAATAGTGCAATGATGGCATTGGGTTAAATAGCGGGTTGTGGGTTACCCGGGTTAAATTAGGGTTTTAATGTACCCAACCCACCCTTTTCAAGCTGGGTTTTAATGGTCAAATGGGTAAAAACATATTTAACATGCATGCACTATGTGCCATTGAGTTTTCCCGCCATTTATCCCCCTTTTTACCCCATTAAACCCAAGCCCATTAAAACCCGCTATAAACCCACGGGTTTGGGCTAAAACTATCAAACCCGCGGGTTTAAACCATCATTGTAAATAAGTTTGATATTAATTTCGACCTAAATAATAAATTCAGTTTATTTCAAATAGGTTAATCCATGTTCAAACATGACACTTAAGTCCAGCTTGTGCATGTATAATATTTCAGCTTACAATAATTATTTGAGTGTGACACAATCTATGTAAATAATACAAAAATACTCAGATAACCCAGAAAGTGACTTTCAAGTCGTTTAGTTTAAAGTAATATAAATAATCCTTCGTTCACTGGACCAACAGAGAAAATGCTGGACTGCTTAGATTTGTCATTATAATTTCACAGAATAGTAAATTCTGCTAATGCAAACTTTAAATGATTAACGTTATCTTATTTAATACCAATGCAGGCTATGAGATCTCATGTAAATCACATTCATATATAAACAAGGCAACAACCGGTTAAGATAGTGTTCTTGGAATGAAGTGAGCTCACCAACAGACAATTTTTTATCTTTCACTGAATGCTTTTTGCACTTTATCATTACCTATATAATCATGCCATATTATAATCAGTCTTGGACTTCTCAAAGACAGAACTAAACCGTTTAGAATATAACATTTTTTAAAGAGATGGTTTCACGTAGAATTATTGCCAAACTGTGTAGTATTTAATTCCCATGGCCACCAACAATGGCGAGGCTGCTGCAGAGACTCCACAAACCGATGGTGACGAATCGGTAAGATCACAGAAAAAGACGTAAAAACTTTTCAATTGTCTTGTATTTTTACATCGTAAATATAATTGTAGATTCCAGAATGGCTCCGAGATCAAATTCCAAACGCTGTAGCAGCCTTTGGCAATGTCGTCATTGCCGGGTCTGCAAGATTTGATGCTCAACCAGTACTAAGTATTGCAAAGCATCTTAAATCAGGATCTTGCGTGGATCCTAACATTGCAACTAGATATTTAAATAAATGTGACAATCACACATTAATTATTGAAAACCGGGAGCCAATCTTGCAAGCCATAACGTCAAATGATGGAGCGAGCGAACATGTAAAACAAGTGATTAAAGATAGCTTGAGAAATCCTGTCAATGGTGTCCTGATAACAACTGCAGTTTCCGGAGGAGTTCAGCTTTTATTTACGTTCTACGCTCTTTGGAAATTGTATAAGGATATAAAAAATTTGAAGCGTGTTGCGAAGGATAATGGTGAAGAGCTCGATAAAATTGAAACTAAATTGAAGAGCATAAACTCTAAACTGGAAACGTTTGCAGCTATTGTTCAGCAAATGAAAGAGATAACATCAGTAAATGCAGAACTCATGAGACTAAATAAAATTCAAAAGGAAAAGGCTGCAGAAATTGAAGACGATTTAAGAAATGTAGAGGGAAGGCTAAATTAATGTATAAATTTGATTACTTATTGTTAGCTAAATTATATTAGTTAAAAACTTAAAATTTCGGAGTGCAGAGGATATGCTAGACAGCTATCGAGATATCCGACAGAAGTTGGAAAAGAGGAGGAGTAGTGCGGTGACTGCAGGGGTTAGTGGAATAGTTTCCGGCGGCTCGAATATTGTGACAGCGGCTATACTGAGATCTGCAGGAAGTCCAGCTCTGCTCTGGACCAATGTGTTGATTGGGAGCATCCATGTCATTTCTGGGGGAGTGGCTGTCGGTATGTCGATGAAAACTAAGGAGAAAGTAAAAATCATCGGGGAAAGGATAGATGCCATTAAAGAAGTTAAGCAAAAGGTGACAGTTTACCGAAGAGAGTTAGAGGCACACAAACAAAAGATTATGGAGGTGATTTTGGAGCTTTCCATTCTTCAGCAAATCAATTGACTTTTTAAGTTTGACTGTCTGTAAATTTTACTATGACAAGTGATGAATGATTTGTATTCAATGATGGATACAACTGATGGATTTTAGTCGTTATGGTATAGTCAAGTGTGGTAGTAAATTTGCTCCAAATAGTAAAGCAAACTCTTAATGGTTATGAGCCAATTGCCTTGTTTAATTTCATCATCATTTATTTCATTGCTCTCCAAAAGATAAGGTTAAAATTGCATTTGATAAGATAAGTTATGTCTTCAATGAAATGACTGCATTTATTGTTTGGATTGCTAATAACTTTTAAATAAAGATGTTGTATAAAAGGAGGACCAGAAATGACAAACACGGTATAACACAACAGGACATTATTGAATTTCTTTGCAGATATTATTATTTAAAAATTTAAAATGTTGATTAAAATTTGTCTTTGCTCCTTGCTATTTTTTACTTCATCTCAAGCTAAGCTTGTCAGATATTCACTCAGCGTCTCTTACTTTAGTGGGGCGCCTGATGGTGTTGAAACAAATATTTTATTAATTAATGGCCAATTTCCAGGCCCAGTTTTGGAAGCTAATCTTGGAGATATATTAGAAATAACTTTGACGAATAATATCCAAGATGGGCAGAACACAACAATTCATTGGCATGGAATTGACCAACACCGTTACCTTTTTGAGGATGGGACGAGTATGATAAGTCAATGCCCTTTGCCACCAGGACAGTCAATGACTTACAAATTTGAAGTGAGGCAATCAGGAACTTATTGGTGAGTAAATAATATTAACTGAAAAGAAAATGTTTTAAATTTTGATCCTTTTTAGGTACCACTCCCATGTCAATAGCCAATATACTGAAGGCATGTTTGGACCCTTGATTATTCGCAATACCCCAGAGGCATACCAATACGACGGTGAATTCACTCTTTTCCTTAGCGACTGGTATCATCAATCGGCTCATGAGAATGAGGCTTGGTACCTTTCCCCTGCTGCTCACGGAATAGTTCCTTTTCCAAACTCCGGCTTAGTAAACGGGCATGGGCGCTACCCTTGCCCCTTTGCAGATAAACTGAATAGGACTTGCAATCCAGATATGCAATTACGTCCAGTTTTTAAAGTCGAGTATAATAAGCTTTACAGAATTCGCGTGATAAATTCAGCCGCCACTTCCTTTTTTAATTTCTCAATTGATGGACACTCCCTTGATGGAATAGAAGTAGATGGGATATACACAACAAGAGTCTCTGCAGAGATTATTCCTATTGCTCCGGGACAGAGGTATTCGCTTCTATTCAAGTGTAAAAATATAGGTCGACACCTTATCCGTTCAGACTTCAGAAACGAATCTATTTTCCTTGACGGCGAAAACATAAATAAATACCCGGAGGCATTGATGGGGGACATAACCGCTGTTGTTGATTGCGTTGATGAAGACCTAAGCCATTTAGGAAACCGGGTGGAGGAAACAACAGAAAAATTTACATATGAAGATCAAGTGCTTCCAAATAATTCGAGCAGGGAGGCTATAGATGAAATGGCACTAACTCCACTAGATGGGATTTCAGCTCCGGATTATTTTGATCAAGAATTTTTACTTGAGGTCACCTTGTTTGAAGATGATCAAAGAGTACATCTGCCCTCATTTAATAATTCCCCAATTAAATTCGGAAACAAGCCGCTTCTAATGGAATTGATTGATGGAGAGGATCCTCGAGAGGAGAGCTTTCCGCTGGAAATCGATTATGGAAATGTTATCCAAGTTGTGATTAATAATCCTTCTCCAGGCTCAGATCCGTTGCATTTGCACGGCTACCATTTTTGGATTTTGGGGTTGGGGAATGTGGGAGATGGAGATTATGACTCTGATACGCATAACTTGACAATGAATGGGGTGAAGATCGACTGGCATGTTTTGGCAGGAATGGCTGTAACCTTTGTGGATGGAAAGGATATTGTTAGAAATAATACGGTTGTTACAGATGAAGCTTTGAGAGTTTGTAGATTGCATGATATGAGATAAGCCATATTGCTAAAATTTAATAAATATTATTTGGGAAGGCTGCCAAAAGTCAAAATATGTACAATTCGCCTTCTCCAAGCTTAAAATTTTTCTTAATCAATGATTCCATCCACATCAAATCACGTCATATCAACTCTAATCAAAGAGCAGAGATTCTGTTAGCATGACAGTGTTTGAAAGATAAGTCCTAGATAAG
Source organism: Rambutsinella grinnellia (assembly GCA_027743725.1). Classification (NCBI taxonomy): domain Eukaryota; kingdom Metazoa; phylum Arthropoda; class Collembola; order Entomobryomorpha; family Entomobryidae; genus Rambutsinella; species Rambutsinella grinnellia. Next base: position 5,159 of record JAHZMU010002945.1, on the reverse strand, counting down.
AAATTACGTCTCTTGATATTCAATCACTCACATAATCTTCATTTGGGGAATGTTTGCCCAAGCACCGTCCAAAATAACTGGCTTATATAAGTTTTAAAATGTGCCAAAAATTGTCTCTGGGTGCGATAGTGGCCACTTTGGCCTTTGTATCACTAATCATATCTTCACTAGCAACTACAGAAGAGAAACTTGTAGGAGAAAATGATATCCCCAAGTTCAATCTGAAATATTTAGGAGCTGTTGACGGAAAGTCATATTTTGTAGAGGAAAACTCAACAATGGTATTACAAAGCTCTTAACTTTACTCAGAGACAAAGAATTAAATTTAGCTTTTTAAGACATGGACTGCCGCACGTACCCATTGCAACTCGTCAGACTTGAAGTTGGCTGCAATTGACACTAAAATTCAGGTTGAGTTTCTTTCAAGCAAACTATTTGCGGACTACGGGGATGGTATTATTTTTGCGACAGTATTTCATTCCTCTTAAATTAAATAATATGTTATTAAATATTCAACTTGTCAACAGCTCATTTCTGGATCTCATCTTATATGTGGCCACCAACAGAAGCTTTAGGAATTGCCTCAATGCAAACGTTCAGTCGTGTCATCAGTAGGCCACCACTTTACTGTACTTTTGCTTATGCCAGCAATGAAACAACGTTCGGAATGTATTCTTGGCATTGTGATTTTAATCGGATACGAGTGCTTTGCGAATCCTAATTAAACCAAAACGGCCTGTCAAAATAATCAGATCAAAACCAATCACAGTGAATAAATACCACAGTTCCTTTTCGCTGTTGAAACAAGTTCTAATTTTCAAGTAATCGCCATTCATTTTCAACATATTACTTTAAGAGAGTCTGTGCTACTAGCGGTGATTCTCTTCATTCACAGCTCTAAACAGCAAAACTTTTCATGAGCTCATGAAATCTCATGAACACAAGTTTCATGAATGTTCGTGAGGTTTTTGCTCACAACCAAGCAAGGAAAGAGAACTTGTCAAAAATCTTCCACTTCTTTTCTACTTTTCTCCACTGAAACCCAACTTGATACAAAGTAGAAAAAGGGAACGAGCTCTCACCCGGTTTTTGCAACCCACACATGCATTCATACAAGTTTAAAGAATTATTCAATATCAATACTTGCAAGGAAGGCAAATCCACTGCGGTTTTAACTTTTGCTGAAAAATATTTACGTATTTTGTGACGTAGCTGACGTATTTTTTCATTGGTTAAAATATATGTTGAATCAAGCCATTTCCAAGTAAGAATGATATCATCTTACAAAAGTGAGTAATTCTTTGCCAGAATGAGTTTTCCTCGTTTTAAAATTTAGCCATTCTAATCATCTTTACAAGTCGAGGTAATGCTCGTTACATCTTTTTAATTTGAAGGATTTTTTTTTTTAGAATTTTGAAACGATTATTTTTGAAATTTAGAGTATTGTCAGATAAATAAAAATGGGAGATGACATTCCTCACCACCTACTCTGCCCTATATGCATGGAACTCCCTTTAGATAAGGTGTTTCAGTGTAGAGATGGTCACGTTCTCTGTAGCAACTGTTACTCCAAAGTAAGGGCTTGTCCTAATTGCCGCGCTCCGTACGGTCGCAACTCCATCCGGTGCAGATATTTTGAGGGAATGTTAGAGGAATTGAAGGTTGATTGTCCATTTAAGGCAGAAGGATGCACTTCAAAAGTTTTAAGGAGAGAATTGGAAAGTCACAAAGAGAACTGTCAATTCAACAAGTAATTTATTTATTTATTTAATTTTTTACAAAGAGAATAAGAGTATTTATTTTACAGATTCGGAGAACTTGTCCATGTCTGCAAAGCTCTTGTCTTTAATGACTGCCCTTTCAAGCTCAACGAGGGAAACGAAGCTGAAGCCATTGAACATTTTAGAAGACATCACGACCTAATTATTTCAAAGAATGAAAGTTTAAGACTTGAACTGGTTAGCTTTGAAGAAATATCCTCTCGCAAAAATTCGTTGCAGTCATGGAAACCGATTATTTTAAATGTGGAAGAGAAATGTGCTATTATTCTAGTCGCTGTTTACTCCAAGAAATACGAGACTCTGTCAATTGTACCTTATCATATCCGGGTGAAAGGAAAAGAAGAGCCCCAGCTCAAAATTTCCATAGCGAAAGAAGCCCCTTTGATATGGACTGCTTCTAGTATTAATATTCTAAAAGTGAATGAGATCCCTCCAAGCCAATACCCCGTTTCACTCCGACTGACTAAAGCTGTGAAAAAAATTATTAAGCGGGGAAGCCTTTTTGTAGACATTTGTGTGATATCTTCAACAAGTGCTGGTGCTGAGATAGATGCTAGTCAAACCATTTCCATTTATCCAGCTACCTCTGACGGTAAAATGGAAGATGAAGATCTTTACTCTTGGATTCCAAGACCTGCAAATGACGACATCCCGGATGAAGCAATTCCTTGGTGGCAAAATGACAATTTTATGTATATAACTAGGGTCAAATATGATAGCGAGGTTATTCCTGGGACCCGCTTCCGGTCCGGGATGGGGTCAAGTGCTTACATAGTCTATTTGGATACAATTCATCTTGGGACAGACTTCGAAGTAAGTTAATAAACAGTTTGGAATAAGCACGGTCATAAATAAAACGCCATCTTCTTTTTTAAGTATTTAAGCGCCGACCCTAATGACCTTGCTTGGGTGCAAGCCGGAAGGGAAAGGATACCTGAGAATGGAGTTATTGGCGGGGAAGATGCCGACGGTGATGTTTTCTATATTGGGCGACATGAAGATTTTCGAGGCACGGTTGACCCAAGAAAAGGAACGCTTACAGGGATGATGTATGGCTCGAGTATGTGAAAAATTAACAAGCATATTTCCCAATATTTTATTCCATCTTATTTACGCGTAAAATTGATAACATCTATTTTTGCAGATGACGTCCGTGAATTTCATGAATTTGAAATGCTTGTCCAAAATAAGTAGTTAAATATCTGAACCTGCTTTTGCCTTCAAATACTAATTATTATTTAAATTTTATGTGATAATTTTATGTCAAGTTGAGAATTAAATTTAAATTCTTGTCTAATTGTTATAGCCACTTTGATCTAGTATTTAAGAGCAAAAGATCTCATTTAAAAACCCTGCCATATTATATAGTATGATAATACCTACTCATATCTTAATGCCTTGTCGTATAACAAAAAACTGTGGCATGATGCATGAGTTAAACCCATGAGCTCTCTAAATCCGATTTTTAAAAAACAATTTTCCTTAAACTATTCTGGGTTTCAACTTGGAATGGTTGGGCCGGGGTTGGGTGACCGTTTCCATCGGCATATAATATTTTATTTTTGTGGTAATACTGGTAATCAAATATAGCACGTTTCATAAAATGGATCTTATCTTAAAAGTTAATATCCAAAGGATTTGTCTGCGGATTCACAAGATGACATGTTAAACTTTTTACAAGAGTTGTAATTGTTTGACCGAAGCAAAAAGGGCGGAATTCAAGATAATCAAATTTCGACTTAAAATTGAAAGGTGGGTTGGGGTTGACGTAATTATAGTCAATGTTTAAGCAAAAATGTCAAATTATAGTCATATTTTTTACAATTTTTTAATTAAGGGATTAGATGAAAATAAATGCTTGTTTTATTTGGGAACAGGCTATAGGTAGTTAAGTGCATTAGCACTTTCGTAATTTAATGGCACACGTGGAATGACGTGGTAAAAATGTCTGTATTTTTAAGCTTGAAGGCGTAAAATTGACAATTATTTTCACCATGTCCGACATAAGTTGGTTGAGTATAAATAAGGAGGAAATAGTGGGAATAATTAATCAGCAAGGGCACGAGCTACTTGACTAAAAGCAGAATTTTGAAAGTTTGAAAAAAGTTCAAAATGCCCCATTCTAGAAACATTGTCCTTTTATTGGTGACTTTACTACCAGCCTTCTACGCCAAGCCTGTCAAGTATACACTAAGGGTCTCCTACTTCAGGGGCGCTCCTGATGGCGTTTACAGAGATAACATTTTAGGAATTAACGGGCAATTTCCCGGACCTACTTTGGAGGCGAATGTGGGAGACACGTTAAGAATAACTTTAGTAAATAATATTCAAGATGGGCAGAATACTTCCCTTCATTGGCATGGGATACATCAGAGGGGCTCCGCTTTTGATGACGGCGCCAGTATGGTAAATCAATGCCCTTTGCCTCAAGGCAAGTCTATGGTTTACCAATTTAAGCTAAGTCTACCTGGAACTTATTGGTAAGTACTAAAATGTTTTATTTAGTTCCCAATTTTGACAATTTAAAATTGCAGGTACCACTCCCACGTCGGCGTCCAATACAGCGAGGGCTTATTCGGACCTCTGATAGTTCATGCCAAACCCGAAGCATACAAGTATGATGGTGAGTTCACCCTAACACTAAGCGATTGGTATCACCGCACCGCAAAAGAGAATGAAGAATGGCATTTGAAGCCCGAGAGTGGCGGTTCCCCGCCTTTCATCGACTCCGCTTTGATAAACGGTCACGGGCGTTACCCATGTCAATATGCGGAGTTTATGAATTTGACTTGCAATCCGAAGAAGCAATTACGTTCAGTTTTTAAAGTCGAAAAGGATAAGCTTTATCGCATTCGCTTAATTAATTCTGCGGCGAATACTCCATTCAACTTTTCTATTGAGGGGCACAAGCTAGACGTGATTGAAGTAGATGGAGTTGACGTTGCTCAGCCAGTAGAAGCAGATATTATTCCAATCGCTGCGGGTCAAAGGTATTCGTTCCTTTTTAAGTGTAACGGAGAAGGCAGATCTCTTATCAGAGCTAATATTAGAAACGAAACTCTTGTGAGAAGGCCGGGCTACTCTAATATAAATAAGTTTAGGGACGCCGCCCTAATTACTGACATAACTTCGGTCATAGAATGTACTGATGATAAACTAAGAAAATCAAAGCATTTGGTGGAAGAATCTACTGAAGTATTCACATTCGAAGATGCTGCTCCAGCATTAGTCAAGAATGGATTGGTTGATATTGACGAAATGAAGCTGATTCCATTAGATGGGATCCAAGCTCCTGATTATTTTGATGAAGAGTTTGTTTTACACTCAACCTTTTACGAAGATCAGGATGATATAAGAAGGGCGTCGTTTAATTTTTCG
>JAHZMU010002944.1:0-32421 GCA_027743725.1 Rambutsinella grinnellia | reverse complement strand
CAATACCCACAGTCTCTTCCCCCGTCCTCCCTCTTCAAATTGATATATAGTTTACCCGGGTTCATTCAGAATTGAGGGAGGAGATAATTCTTAAAGAAAGCAAGAGTTAGATATATAGATTATTCTACACAACAGTTTTATTCGCTTTCCATTTCATTTCTACAAAATTTCATAAATCATAGTTCAAAGGAATCCAAAAGTGGAAAATATTTTGTACAAAATTGTAAAAATTAACAATTCATAGAATGCTATTGACTATCTAAGAGCTAATATTTCTAACAGTGAATTCATTACAATTGTCTTAAAGCTTAGGTTTACCACAAAAATCGAACTCTTCAAGCACTTCCTTGTCATTTTCAATAGGATGGCAATAACGGCACTCGCAAACCCTTTTCTTCTTCTGCTTCTCAACATAATTTCTGTACCCATGTCGAGTACATTTTTTCTTCTCAAATCTGAACACCTTCAACTTTGGCAGCAACTCCCAAATATTTGATTGATATGGCAGATTCATTCTAACCATGTGGAGCATATCGATCTTATCACGTTCAGCGCTTACTTTTTCCTTATCGCGAAAAAGAGGAGGGGGAGGATATCTCATTCCACAAACGCTAATATGTTCTACTGTTGGAAATAATAGGAAGAAGCCAAAGTTGAATTCGGCAGTTCCTTCAATCCCGTCAAATGAATTGTATATTAAATGCACACCTTTTATACTAGGCGGAGCCAACAAATTAGAGTTAAACTGTAAATCATCATTGGTTGGAAACAGGTCATTTTTAAACCCACCCCAAACTTGGATTTGAAGCGTTTGTAAATTTTTTGATGTTTCAGACAATTTATTTAGAGCTTTAAGTAATAGGCGGAGACACAGTTTATTCTCTTCTTTCTTCTCATCCTTGACCATCAGGAGTTCAAAGCCTAGTATTCGCAGACATGGTAATTGCAACAGACCCAAACACTGGAACCCCCATTCCGATCTTAAACTCCCCAAATGTAGTTCGGTCAAACAAGGCCATTCCAACTCAAGCAGTGGTTTACATAAATGGTAGTGAACTCGCTTCAATTGTGGGGCAAGAGTCACAAAGAGAATGTCCACAAGTGGACTTGGCAAAGCTCTTAAATTTTCAATCTGAATCGTCTCCAGCTTTGGAGCATCCACAACAATCGTTCCGATATTTTCAATTGATTGGGGCGAATAAAAGGGTTGGTCATGTCCAGCAATTCGGAGTAGTCTGAGCTTTGGCATTAAAGTAAAAATGTCCCAAAGTAGGAAACGCAACTGCAGTTCTTCATCAAACGTACCTCTTGTTCTACAATATGCAGACATTTTTAGGTAGTAAATGTGCTTTCCAAATACTTCCAGGAATTTATAAACGTAGTCCCAAAATTCGCAAATCCTTTCTTCACCATTGGCTTTGCGAACGATAGTACTTGGCCCCTTGTGGAAGTCAATAATGGTGAGGTAACGTCCAATAAATGGGTTGGTAGGGCAAGTTCCCATTTTTTCCAAAAATTTCGAATGGAGAAGGTTGCAAGGAAAACGCCCACGATCTTTTACGTTGCACAGTGTATACAAACCAATACGTCTCTTTTTCATTGGAGTAGTCGTGGACCGTCGCAAGCCATCATTAGAACTATATCGAAGCGAAGGATGGTCTTCAAAGTAGTGGTTAACCGCGTACTTCCAATCCCTGCAGACTAAACGGCATCTTAAGATTCGAGATTTTTTCAAATATCGAAATAACAGTGGAAAGACGGACTCAAATAACCAAGCTGTTTTTGTTGGCTTCAGGATTCGTTCAAAAAGGGTGCATGTCTTCATGCAACTGTAGAGATCTTTTGGGTCGACATGTTGGAGGTATTCTGTCCACATCTGGATTTAAAAAAAAGGCTTAGATTAGTTGCTTGTTTTTTAGATAAAAAGATTTGCTTTTACCTCTTCTGGAAGGATAGAGAGTGGATCTTTATCTCCTCCTAATTGTTGTACTGTTTTGATCTTTTGGGGTGTCTGGCTCTCCGATTTTGTTGAACTTTTAGAAGCTTCAGGCATCTTCTTTTCACTTTCCAATTTTATTCGCTTTCCTCTGTTCGTAATGGCCACTTTACTTGGGCCTGCCTCATTTTCCTGTTAATTGGCAATAATTTTTGTACAGATTCTAATATAAGAGTCAGCTCAGCACAACTTACATCTTTGCGAGTTTCCTCCATAACGCTCTTTGCCTTTGATCTTAAAGCCCTTCCAGTTTCGTTTATAGCAGCAGCTTCTCCTTTCATGACTGCAAATGTTAAGACATGTTTAAAAATCAATTTTAACAGTTACCCGATTTTAATATCTAAGCAATTAATAGTACATTTCAGGCATGAAATTTTACTTACCATCAACACTTGCAGCCACTCTAGGCCTTTTCACTTTCTTGCGTCGGGGCATCGTGTAACTGTTTATCTCTCACTTGCTTTGAGATTGAAATTATAGAAATTAGAAATTTAAGTTAAAAATTGCGAATCAACATAGAATTTTCTCCTTTTACAAAACCAAACGTTTTTTTGTCGACAGAAAATTCTCTATTCCAAAATTTTAGTATGAACAAATCTTGTTTAATTTTTATAAATGGTATTGTTAAGTAAAAAATCGGTCTATGCAAGGGCGTTTCGTTGCATTCAAGTAGAGCAATTTCTGCAATGATTTGCACTTTGCACTTGACAACTTCTCAATTCCTGAGAAGTTAATCCTTCAAATCTACGCTACTATTCATCATATCTCCATCTTCCTTCCCTCCCCGATCATGCTTCAATAAACCTGTCCATGTTTTAAATTCCAACCGAACACTAACAAAGTAATAATGGAAGTCATGTGCATACTTTGTCATTTAGCACGACTCCAGTCCAGCATTAAAACAACAAGCCCATAATGATTTCTCATTTTTCATACAATCTAAAAAGGAGGAAGAAGAAGGCTCAAATTAGCATTGCCGGCATAATGTTCTACAAGTGGTTGATTAGTCACCCGACCTTTTTTCCTTGGATAGAAGCTGTAAAGATTTGGTTGATAAAGAAAAAGCGAAAGGATAGAACAAGAAGTGTCTTTCAGCCTTCAACTCTCCGTCATAAAATTTATTGCAGTCTAGGCAGATGTTTCACGTTTCATGTTAATAATGTCATTTTACTAGTTTTACATGAGCTGATATGATTTTCTTATTCTTAAAAGTACATACTTGCAACTTCAAGTTGCAAGTACAAATTATGTAGAGACTTTTCTGTGACTTCGATTTTCCAAAATATTCTCTCATGAATCGTGCAATATGAGTTGAGTGTAAAATGTAAAATGACCTTGTGCACTTAGCAATTCCTCTGCCACCTCGACAACTTTTTCACGACTGAATTATTTTGAAAAACGTTTTTTAATTTCATAAATGAGATCGGTTCTGGCACATTTTTATGCGAAAAGCCAAAAAGGAATTTTATTTTTCAAACACCTGATTTAAAAAGAGCATAATAATAATATTTGAATTTACTTGTCCCGTTTCCAGCCAGTTTTCCATAAAGATCAATCATATTTTATTAGCCCTTTTTGCCACCACCGCTGCGACCCCTAAAACCTGAATGTCTGCATTAAAGCAATTCATAGAATTAATTCATTGATTTACTACCTTATATATTTTTTAAAATTAATGATCTTACGCGGCAGCATGACGAGCGGCTGAATAGTTGTAACTGAAAACATGGTTGGCATTATAACCACCCCCATATCCTCCTCCACCCCCACCCCTGCCGTTATAAATCCTGCCCGTATACGGATCAATACAGTCTCCCGTCTCATGGTTTCGTTTTCCAGGACATCGAAGAGGAACGCATTTCTTTCCCCTTAAATGATAAAACTTCTTCCGGGGGCAATCCACTTCTTCGCTTTCGCTGTATTCATACGAAGCGCTTTTATCATCAGCTTTGGATTGTCCAACTCCTTTATCGATATCACCCTCCTTGGCATTTTCAACCGAAGTAGTTTTCACTAATTCAGGTCGTAAACGACCTCCTCCTCCTCCAGCTTTGCGTGCCATGGCTGGAATTTGATCTTTGGGAAAAGCCTGGCCTTCATTGAAGCAGGCTAGGATTACCAAAAATATTAAGAATTTCCACATGCTTGCTTTTCTGAACGTCTGACAAGTTTACATGTGCTTTTACAAGTTATCCAAAAAAAATAACTGGACCATTGTTATATACAGATCTGTCATTGTTTTCGCAAATAAAGTTGACTGTCTTGCGTCAAAACAAAAATAAAAAATTGTTGTGACAAGTCAAAGTTTTGCTAAGGTCATAGTCATTAGAATCATTCAGGTTGTGACGCAATCTTGATGCTTATGAAATATGATATGAAAGCATGCTGTTAGACGATTAAAACGCAAAAAGCTCATCATCAATTAAGATTGAAATAGCAGTGCAGTGCAAAGAGGACGTGCGTACTCTAAGAGTTCTGCCGGAGCTGGAATTTATGCATGTCTATTGCCTTCATCAATTAGATACGTTGGATTCAAATGTTACGTCATGCACCCAGGCATCATACTCATGACGTGTGAAGTTTTGTGGAAGGAAAAAGGAAAAATGCTGTCATGCCCAAAGTATGACGATATGAATCGATGTAACGAGTTTTCAGTTAAAAACTATTTGAACTTTAAGTAGGAATGTAATTATTTTATTTCCAAACTCATATTTAATTAAAGTATTTGGGTTTTGTTGTATTATTGTATAAATTTTGGTTTTCATGCTTCATACAACCAAATCCAAGCATTTAGTTTTACTTAACCCCTCTTATAACTAAGAGGTCTCTGAGTATGCATTGGCTTCCGTGGGCACCTGCACATCAACGAAAGTTTATTAAAAACCAGATATTTAATCAAATCCATGTTTTAAACTTACACAACTGGAGCGTTACGATGAAGCCCGTTTCCGCAACCAAACCAAAACCAAGTCCCGTTTGCCCTGCTCAAAGAACTCGAACCTTCAAATGCCACAAGGCAATCCCCCGTCTCCCGGTTCCTTCCACGGGGGCACCTAATCGGGACGCATTTCTTTCCTCTAATATGATAAAACTTTCTACGGGGACAGTCAACCTCCTCTTCGCTTTCACTATCTTCGTGCCAAGCATCCTCGTCATTGGAATCTAGGACCTTTGATTTTTCTGGTGTAATTGACGCAACGTCCTTGTCTGGTCCCAACCGTTGTCGTCCACCACCCGTCTTCTGAACCATGACAGGCATCTTTTCAGATTTGACATGTGTCAAAAATACCCGTGTGTCCTCCAATAAAAGGATCAAAAGTGCAGTTGTCAAAAAGAATTTTATTCACATGATTGCCATGATAGCCTCAATAAATTTTCAAAATTTGTTTCGCAAGTCAAATTTAAAAAATGGCCACACTTAATATTTCGTTGCACTTGGCTTCGTGGTCATTTTTGTTCTAATGCTTTTTATATTATGCTTCGCGTCAAGATCAATTGAATTCAATTAAATTTGTTTGTGAATGGTTAGTCATGGTCAGGCTTTCAGCTTTACTATCTCCTTACATGATATAACCTAACTTAGTCGAAACTAGGAAAACGATTTTAAATAAATTTGCTTAAAAATCGGATTGTAATTTTTTAAATTCATCTTTTATTAATCCTAATCTGTTGCATCTTGCAACTTACAACCGTTACAGTCAATTCATAGTCATAGGATTTCGAACAATACAATTAGTATTCGCATACGGAAAGTAACAGAAAAATATAACGTTTTTAGAAATACATAAAAACTGAAAAACAACAAAATTCAAGACAGTTTGTGACCGTTGAAGTATTTAATTAAAGTATAAGAAGGTTCGCAATTGTGAAACAACAGGAAATTAAAATTTCCCATTAAGATTAACAACCTCCCGATGGTCCCGAACCTTCCGGTTCCAATGTCCCCCCTTCCAACTTGGCATACCCACCATTTCTGTGATCGTCAGGATGGTTGCTCACGGTGGACTTGTTATCAGACTTGTCTTTTTTTGGACTTCGGTTGAAGCAAAGATCAAATACTTCAGCCGACGGAATCTTAGCTTTTCCAAATAACTGATTCAACCATCCACTCAGCTCGGCTTCTTCACGACGGAACGTGTTCCCAATGGCTTTGTCGTATTCCTGATCACTCCAATGGTGCTTATGTTTCATGTGAGCCCTCAATCCCCTCCTTCGTACAAATTCTTCTTGATCAATTGGACACTTCACACGATTGTAGTGATGAACGACTAATAAGTGCTCCTTGAGAGATTTTGCAGACACAATGTCGTCGCATAAAGGACACATGCGCATTTTCAGATGTTCTGAGTTTGGATTTGGCACCATTTCCGGGACAGAGCCGTAGTCATCATTATCATCAGAAGATTCTTCATCAGAGTCGGGGATTGTCAACGTCTCAATTTTAGCTTTCTTGTCTGATGAAGGAGCAGTAACAGTGGACGTAGATGCGCGCTTTACAGCTGATGTCGATATAATAGTGATAGTAGTTGGGGCTCCAGCCTTAGATGTAGAAGCAACAGCGGTGATCTGTGACTGAGATTTGCTTGAAGTGACTTCGTTTCCACTCTTGAGATTCTTGAGGGCATAGCCATAGGTTGATGCAATCTTGCAAATAGGGGCTCCAGTGGCTCCAGCATTAGGTTTTGGCGGTGATGAAGCCTTGGTGGGTTGACTTTTACCTAGAAAATATCCGAATAATGAAAATATTTAATTTTCAGTTAAAATTAAAGACTGATTTAGACGTTAAGTAGTCAAAGTATTTACCTTTAACCATAGTTAATAGCTCAACAAGCTCCGCTGACTTTTTGGTTCGCTTCCCCATCACAAGATCCGACTCTGCCTCCCCATAACCCATACCGATTAGACGATCTCGATTTTTCATAAATGATTTGAATTTGTCTCCTGCAAAACACCACGATTTTGTGACAAAATTATTATTTAAACTGAAACAAGCGTGACCAAAATATTTGCATTTACTTATTTACTACATATTTACTCTTACCATGTTCAACATGAATAAAATCTTCAAGTAAAGCGTTCCGCTTGCTCATCTCGAACAATGCCTTCCTCAAGCGCTGAATTTCATTCGCAAGACTTTTGTCATTTTTCGGACTCCTTTCAATACTTTCCTCAGTCTTTTCCTTTGTATCAGAATCCTTCTTTCCATTCACGACCTCCCCGACTTCCTCGATTTCTTCATCTGAATCTTGAATATCCAAGAGGGGAATTGGCCCCTTCTTTCCAAACAGAGGATTCGCCAGCAAAACTACTTCTTCATCAGGTCCTTTCTGGTCATCCTTAACTTGATTAGCATCAGTATCAGCACCAGCCATGGAAGACTCGCCGTCACCGGTAGCACTTGGGCCTGCTTCATCTCCTCCATTTAAAGCCTCAGTCTTTGAAGGTGGGACGACAACAACGTCATTATCTCCCGGCTTTGACTCTATAAATCATAAACAAAAATAATTTTAAAAAAATAATCAACCAATCCCAAATTATACTTTCATTTCCATTTAACTAAATAAACTATTATTTTACCTGCAACATCCATCTTTTCCTCATTATCCGTCTTCTCCTCTTCCAAAACAACAATCCCCACGTCCTTCATCTCCACCTCTATCCCTCCATTTGTCTTGTCATCCTCCCCATTTTCTTCAGTCTTATCTTCTCCCTCCTCCTCCTTAGAATTCTCCACCTCCTCCACAACTTGTTCTACGACAGCACCCACCGCCTCCTCCACTTCCTTATCCTGCTCCATATCCCCGGACCCACTCTTATCGGTTTCCACCTCTGACCCCTCCAATTTCTCACCTTCACGGCCCTCACCCCCTTCTTCAATTCCAATCTCCATTTCAACCGTATCAGCAATTTGATCTCCTCCATCCACAACCACCGTTTCAACCACCTCTTCCCCCTCCTCCTTATCTTTAGCCTTCTTGTTGGCTCTGGTTCTAGCCATCTCACAAACCCCTCCTATTAAACTCTCATTAACTCTTTCGAAATGTCAGTGAAAACCAAAAACTAAAACTTCAATTAACAAAATTAACTTTCGAGTTGGAGAGTTCGATCCAACTTGTTTTCAAGTCTGCTTGTTTCAGTCAAGTCGACCGTCTCGGTTATCCGCCACTTTCCATCTCATAATGGGCTATGCGAGACTTGCTGAGGAAAAAGTGAACAAAGAGGAACGTCAGCGTTTGGGCTTCTGCATCCGCCAGATTCTATTTTTAACTTTCTTGAAAATTTACAACTGCATTTGGAGTCTAACGGGATAAGTCATTAAAGTTTAGGCCTTTAATAGACACTAAAATGAGATTTTTTGATCATTTTTGTAAGGCAAGATCAAAAGTTGAATCAATCATGAATTCTGAAATAATTTTATTCGCCCTCCTTTTTGATTTATCCCTTGGATATTATCAACCCAATCTTACACCAACTGCCTTCTTTAAGACCAGGTTTGATTAAAGATTATAATAAAATAGTTTTAAAAAATTAAATATCATTCCATTGCAGTAGCCAAAATGAATCGGGCTACATCTACTCGTCTTATCAACACGGGATTGAATGCACAGCTTCCCTCCCTCCAGCCACGCCTACTTCCCTGCGCGACATCCAAGACATAGTTTATCTCGCCCTTAAGAAAAGGTTCAAACTTAAAGTAGGTGGTAGCCACCACTCCATAACTGATATTATTTGTACTGATGGCATGCTTATCAGAATGACTGAAATTAAACACTTTTCATTCGACCCCAAAACAAATTTGGCGACAGTTGGTGCTGGAGCGCAACTCCTAGATTTTCTCGAACAGCTTCACCTCCACGGTAGAGGTATTGAAAGTCAGCCTACTTTCGGCTCCATAACAATTGGAGGTGCTCTCGGCTCCGGATCACACGGCTCATCCATAAATTATCCGGCTACAATAGCAGATCAAATAGTTTCCCTAACTTTTGTGGATGGACTTGGAAATATCAGAAGAATATCAGAAGGCGACGAAGATTTCAAAGCATTCCGTGTTCATTTAGGTCTTCTTGGAATAATTTATGAAGTTGTTATCAGGACAAGGGAGCAATACAAATTGGAAATGCGTCATTATCCATTAAGCGATGATCTCTTATTTAAAGATAACGCTTCGGAATTAGATTATCTTTTGCGAAACAACGACCTCTTTCAATTCTTCTGGTTTCCTACCAGCAAACAAGTAGTTTTCTCTGTGGGGAACAGAGTTCCAGTGAATACTACGGGGAATTGCGAAACCCACTTGATTTCAGAGGCATCACCGGAGTTCAGCAGGGCGTTAGGTATTGCTACAGAACTTATGCAAAGTGTTGGGGATCACATGGGCTTATACTTACTTCAGAGTTATTGCAAATTAAGCCTTTTCAAAAAGGTTCCGGAGAAGACTCCCATTTTTACAAGGGAGGATGGACTGACTCCGTGTAATCCTTCTGGGGCTGTTGGTTTCAGTCATAGAATGATGAGTAATCGATGTCACAGTTGCTTGTGGGACTTGGGAGAAAACGCAGTGCAGTTGGAGGATGCTTCTATTTCAATTCCGATAGAGGAATTGCCAGCAGCGTTGAAAACTTTAAAGGATATTTTTGATGAGTTTATAACCCCTTTTCCGTTAGCAGGGATTTTGATAAGGTATTTAAAAAGGGGAAAGTCTTTACTAGGCATGAATGCGGATGGGGATAGAGTTGATATTGAATGGGTGTCGGTGGGAAGAAAGGATAAAACAAGAGGGAGGTTGGGGATTGCAGGTTATCAGGCGATGGGGCAAGCTCTTGTAAGATATTTAAATTACAAAATTTAGGATAGAATCTAATTTGAATTTGATTTCAGATTGAACGGCATCATGGACGACCGCATTGGGCAAAGAATGGATTATATTTCAGCTCCCCAAATGTCCTCAGGCGAGCATACAGCAACCTCCCGAAATTCATTCAAGTCATGAATAAAATGGATCCAAAAGAAGTTTTTATGAATGATTTTGGTAGACGAATTAAATATGGCAGTAGCCAAGTAACTGTTAATCAAAAGATTGAAAGGAGATGCGCCTTAAATGAGGTTTGTTTGTGCAAAAATGACTTTGATTGTGGCGCAGGCTCCCCAACTGATTATGAATGCTCTAACTTCAAAGAGTTTAAAGTTTGCAAGGAAAAACCCAATCCAATTAATGAATTGAGAGATGTGTTTGCAAGAAGAGCGATTGATTTTGCTAGCGAGATGGGAAATAATTTGGATTTTGTTGTTGAAAAGCTGTCAAATTATATAGGCTTTAGAGCTCTCAAGCTCTCCACTACAAAAACATGATATTTTTAACATGAAAAATATTGATCAATTCCAATTTGTCACGCAATTATCTGGCCGCATTGATTTCTTTTTTCGTGAATGTCTGCTTATCTGGTTTCCTTTGTTTGCTTTTAGCACGAAAATAAGCAATTCGTGCTAGTCCGACAAACCTTGTCGTGTGAGACTACCTATTAGTCACTTTATCGATTTAAAGTTAGTAGAATAAAATATTGCTCAATATTTGATGGCCACCTTCAAAACTTTGCTTGTAAATTCGTTCAGTTTCCAAACATATTTTGCGAATTAAAATAGAAATAAAAATCATTAAAATGAATTTTGCTACATCCATTTTCACAATCATCTTATTTTCTACAAGCATTGTCTTAGCAAAGGACTTAACTCTGCCATCCGCTATACTTTATGAAAGTGAAAACTTTACTGGAGCTCATGTCGTTCTAGTTGACGACACTGGCTATATGGCTGACATGTCCCAGGTCAAATTTGGAGACAAAGCACAATCATATTGTTTGTTTGGGACGTAAGTTTAAAGTATAAAATATAAACTATTTGTAATACAAACGTATCGTTAAAATTTAAATATTTTTCAAGATGGGTATTCTTCGAAAACAACTTCTTCAATCAAGGTAAACACGGCGGAGTTGAATACTTGTACGGTGGAGGATGTACAGGAAGGTGTGGAACGTTTGGAGGTGGCGTCTCAGGAAAAATTTCATCAGTTTTGAGGATTGGTAATCCACTCGATTATCTAAACGATACGTTGACACTCTTCACTCACGAGAAATTTCAAGGGGTAAACTTCCGCTATTATGAAAGTGGAGAGGGAGCTACAATGTTCTCAAAATTCTACAAATCCCTAATCATAACGGGAAGTTCCAATTGGACTCTGTTTTTGGGAGAAGAGAAAAAGAAAAAGTGCATCAAGGTTCAAGGGACAGGGGAGCCGTTGTTTATTTCGGATTTGAAAAATGCTGAAGTTGACTACGAGTCCATAAAAGGGTTGGTTAGAGGATGTGACTGATCTTTGTGTTAGATGATAATGTTGATCAACTAATGGTAAATAGGTTAAAAAATTACTAATCCTAATATTCATATTCAATCCTAATTTGCATCTGGTAGTTTAAAAAAAATCAAATCAAAATAAAGTCGGAGCGTTAACAAGAGGAAAATACGTAAGCGATCATTGACGTCATGTGGATTAAGCTTACTATTAATACACGGAATTAATAAGTAAAATTATCAACCTTACTATTACTATTAGTACTAGTCAGTATGTATTAGTATACTGAAATAAAATTTAGTATTTATCTAACAATCACTATTCTCATTACATATTCATACGATTATTTACGTCCTGGAATGGGAATGAGCCATTTGCAGCAAAAATGGCAAAAACATCGATCTGATGAACATAGGATATATCATATCATTTTTCCGCGACATTTTGCACTGAAATAGCAATTATTTAATCCAGAATGATTTTGACGATTATTTCTATTGCAATCTTAATGTTTCCTTCGGGAGATTCAGTTCTCACAAAAGAGCTTAATATTCAAACGGCGATTCTTTATGAGAACGAAGATTTCGGGAGACTACAGGATTTTAGTGGGGGACACAACCTATGCCCCTTTCTTATCAAAATTGAATTTTAATAAGAAAGCGCGTTCGTTCTGCGTATATGGAACGTAAGTAGAGACTTAAAGGGTTAAAATATTTAAATTAATTTTTCTTTAAAAGGTGGGTCTTTTACGAATCGGATGCATTCGGCCAAGGAAATCTGAATGGAAGCGTTGAATTCATATTTGCAGATAAGTGCAACGGGAAATGTGGACAATTTACTCCTCAACTCTCGGGCAGTGTATCCTCTGCTTTAAATATTGGGGAGTCACTAAATTATAAAAATGAATCGTTGACTCTTTTCACACATTCGAAATTCAGAGGAGTTCACTTCAAATATTATCAAGCTGGTGATATATTTTCTACAGTTTATGGGTCGTTAATCATCACGGGTAAGTCTAAATGGACTTTGTTTCTGGGGAAGGAAAAGAATAAAAAGTGCATCGAAGGGGATGAGAATGGTGCACGATTTGTAGCAGATTTGACAGACATTGGTGTAAACTACGAGTCTATTAAAGGGGTAGGTAAAGGCTGTAATTAGTCAGTTTACCTTCAAGAGCAAATAGCAATTGTCAACTATTGGATAAATAAAAGCAATATACTGCAAATATTTACTGTCATAGCAAAAGTGAAAATTGTAGCAATTTCTCAGCCGAGTTTCCCCTATTATATGTTTTGTGGTTTGACATGAGAGAAATATCAAATATTATTTGTATCTACGTCTTCAATCATATAATTTCATTGAACACAAATGCTCCATCGATTATTTTATGCATTTTGACCTTCAAAACCCACTGTCCCTTTTTATTCAAACATTCAAGTTACTCCTTCCAAAATGCCTGAAACAAAATTGATCCTAGATTTCTACTGGCTAACTCAAAAGAATATTTCCACCGTTCTTCATCACTACCCTAGAATCATGGATTATCACTTGACAAATAACAATCCAAAATTTACCATGCTCACGGGAATAATCTCTTTAGTAAATGCAATAGCTACTTCCATGAACACTTCTTTTGGTGCACCAACTCATCCATTTTACTCAAATAATCCGGAAGTCCTAAACGAAAGAAATGGAACAACTATCCTTCCCGAGATGGATTTTGGTGGGAGAAGTACTCTCTCATTATGGAAACATTTTAGACAAAATACTATAATTTCTCCGACCTACCGGAATTAGTTCAGGTTCTTAATTACCGCTTAAATTTTGTCTATTGCGATGTAAAACGGAAGGAAAAGGAAAGCCTTTTCGACATTTCCGTTTTTATAAATATCTTTGACTTTTTGACTTGGATTTTTCTCTTCCTATCAATTATTTTGGTGAGCTTAATAGCAACTTCCGGTTTGAGGAAGGTCGTTGGTATTCTTTCAGTACTATCAGCTCTCCTCTCACAAGGAGTAACTAGAAGAAATCTAAGCTCTTTACTTATCATGTGGATTGTCTGCGCTTACATCGTATCAAATTACTACTCCGGCTACATAACAAGCCATTTAATTAAACCAATTGGGGAAATAACCTATTCCAGATTACGTGACATGGAAAGGGAGAAATATCAATTGATAGTGAAAAGCAGAGTACTTCAATTTTACACAAAATCTTTGCAAAATTATACTGATGAAAAATACAAACTATTTCCGGATACGGTAACGCTCAAGAAAATGGCAGAAAGAGGAGTGGGCCAAGATGATTCTCTAAAATTTTCAGACATGTTGATCTCTGAAAAATTAGTGTCTGTTGACTTCTGGCCAAAAGTAATTTATCGTTTGTATTCAGCAAAGAAACTTCTGGCGAAGAGTCACAAGCTATTAATTAACCGCGGATGCTGGCTCGGAAAGGTAACTTTTACCCGTGGACAGCCCCAAAGACATTTTGGATTTGCGCCCCCAAATGCTTTAATCGTTAAGAAAATCTTTAGGCAATTTGTGGAAACGGGTATTTACAAAATTTGGAGGGAGGAATGGCTAGCAAGTATGCATTCATCAAGGGTCCAGGATAGGTCAAGGGTGGCATCTTCTACTCGAGTGAAGGAGGAAGATGATGACTTCCAACCATTAAGGATGGAAGGGAAGACGCTGAAAGCTTTTGTGATATGGATCGTGTGTTTGGTTGGGAGTAGTGCGAGATTTGGCTATGAATTTTTTCAAAATAAAAAGTCTAAATTTTATCGATACATTCTTAAATAAAATAAAAATAGTTTAAAATAGTTTGGAGGTTGACCTTTCATGAATTTCATAAGCGCAGATTTTGTGATTCAGGTTGGATGAAACCAAAAATGAGCCTTTTTGAGTGAAAAATGTGGGTTGTTAGCCACGCTATCTGAAAAGAGACAAAGATTCATGACAGGGATGAAAGAAGTTGCAGGAGCGAAAAGAGACTCAAGTTGTCCGGTCCCTCTGATTTCCCTCTGGGTTCAGTCTATGCTTTTTGAATGTAGCATTGGCTGAATGCGAGTTGGAGAAAAGCACGCTTTTTTCCTCACTTTTTGAATGGATCTCTGTCAGTTTGCATCAGTCAGTAAAAATAGTTGATTAAAATATTTAAGTTGGATTAAATTAAACGCGAAGGTTAGCTAACCTTTATGGTGAAGAAACATGAGCTCTTTTAGAGGATTTGAGAAGGAGAGTGGGGCTGGTCAGGTGAGTTAACCTTCTGAATAATTTTTAAGAAATTTTAATTAAAATATTGCTTATATTTATGGAATAGGTTAGTTAGCGATAAAAGATATTTAGGGGGTTAATTGGCGAGAAGAATTGGATATAAAAATTGGATATTTAACGATAAAATATTGTAATATTTCCGATTATTTTTAGGAGGATAGTTTATCTTCCGAGTCTCCGAAGAAGAAGGCGTTTGGTCAAGGAAGGAGCTTGTCAGCGTTGGTATCAGATGATAGCCGCGACAGTGGATTCATATCGCCAGAGACATTTCGGCATCCAAAGGTGTCGCGGAGGAGTCCGGGAGGAGTTTCTCAAATGGCGGATTCGTTTAAAATGAGTGAATCGCCGGATGGTTTTAATGTTGCTGAGGTAACTGAAATGTTCTAAGCGCTCGTTCAACGAGCCTCGTTGTTATGAAGGAAATGATTGATGATGTTAAGAAATTGTTTTGTTTCGTTTGAAGAATGACCTTCCCTCCAAGGCAATTGCGGAATTGTGGAACAAGCCATTAAAGTCTTCAGTTCTTCCACAACAAAGTAAGACATCGGCTTCGACGACCTCTCCAGGAAGGACTAACACACCAAGTCGGACCAATAATTATGTTCCACCGACGAAACTGTGCTTTGATAGCTGCGAGTCTTCTGCGGATGAAAACGAGGAATCCCCTCCACTGGCTCCACTTGTTTCAAGTGCTCCATCCTTCCCGAGGAAAAGTCTGGGCTTCAGAAGGTCGATTAGTTTTGTTGAGCAAGAGAGTTCTGAGAAGGTATGCTTTAAGAATAACTTTAAAACATTAAAAACTTGTAATGAGATTTATGAGCAGAAATCTAATTTGAAAACATTACTTTTATTTTATTGTTTATAGGAAAGCCAGCTTCCTTCTGAAGATGATTCAGCGATTAATGCAAAGAGGCAAAAGCTGGAAGTCGAAGTTGGTGACAATGGTGACGGTTCTCCGTACAAACTATATTGTCAGCCGACATCTACATCTAACACACCAAAACCCTTATCGGAAATATACGGGAACCAGCAGTCTTCGTTGACTCCACAAGTACAGCGTCTTTGCGTCGGAAGATCTCAGTCAGAGTCAGCGCTTACTCCAACGACTAGTATAATGAAAGCGGTGGAGAGAAGTAAGTATATTCTAAAATACTCACCTGCGAACTATGTAACAGTTTTACAACTTATTTAATCTCTAATTATTTTAATTTTAACAGTTCAGATGAACCCAGACCTAATCGGCGATGGTTCAAAAAAGTACCTCTTGCCATCCAAGCACGATGAGAAGCACCGAGGCTTTAGAGAAATCTCTGGAGAAACACTCACCCAACTTATTGATGGAAGGATGCAAGATTCCATCTCTAGTTTTAAGATCGGGAGGCAGGGATTCGATTTCTTTTTTAAGCAACAGTCCGAGACTCCGGCAGAGTTTTCAGAGAATAGACATATTATTATTTTTCACTGCGAGTTCTCTTCTCAAAGGGCACCGGAAATGTAAGCATTCCTTTGTAAGATTAATTGCAAGGTTGATATTAAATTTAGGTAGTAATCATAATTTTTTCATTATCTACAGGTGCAAGTTTATCCGTGATATTGACCGAACTTTAAATTCTTATCCTTTACTTTACCACCCGGAAACATACGTTTTGTTTGGAGGCTACAAATTATTTTTCGAGCAATTCCAGACTTTCTGCGAGCCCGCCACATATTTACGGATGGATGATGCTAACTATGTCGAAGATTATAAGCGTTATAAATTGCAAACAAGATTGGAGTATCCGTTGGAGCATCCCATTGATAGCCGCTCTAAGAAAAGTAGGTCCATTTCAAAGTTTAGCAGATTTACATCATTCTCGTCGAAGAAGCATCGTTTTTAAAAAGAATATTTTACTATAAATAAGCCATTAAGATTATTTTTATCATCACAAATGATCAGAGTTTCACAAAGCGTTTCTGATCTAGATCTGACAAATTTCATAAACTCTAATCCAATTATATTGTGCTATGCAGAGTATGATACGCTCAAAACTTGATTTTTATTTAGATATTGTATACAGATTATTATATTGATTTAAAAATAATTTTAGTTAATTATTACGTTTTCTGTTTGAAGTTATATTTATTGTTGTTTTAATAAAGTTAACGTGTGGGTTGTTTATACTGAACCCACTAATGTAAATTTTTGCTGTCCATTGCTTTCAACTTGATTTTAGCTTCTTTTTTAAAACGAGACTCGTTCGTAGTAGCATTCATCTCATAAGAGAACTAGAGGACATCAGAACATAATTGATAAATCAATCGGGTAAATTAATTCATTATACTTTCAGGAATACCCGTCTCACGGCTACAAACACTGAGGGAACAGAATGGTAAATATTCTGTGAGCCGAAGCCTTTCATTCCAGTGATACGTCGCGTGTCGAACACTAGCGGACATTAGTCAAAATGATCATTGTCGTCAGTATGAACACGCTCTTGATTTGCTGTAATTTCAATTCATTTTATAATCAACATAACTAGTCTGTCGTCATTAATTTTGGAAGTAATTCGAAAAAATCAATTTCAAATTAAATTAAACGTCAAAAAATAACATTGATATTAAATTGCATTAACTAATCAATGATTAGTAATCATTCATGCACTGTGGGACACGTCATCCTGGAGTTAACAAGCATATCTCCCAAAAGATTAGTGGATTGGTGTTGAAATGTACGAAATGGTTCTCCATGTTTTACTCACCATTTTGAAGTGACTCATATCTAAGGCCCTTGTAGCCTATGCAAATAGTGGGATCAAACCTTTTGGGCCAAGAGCTGGTAGTTAAGCGGCTTATATTTGTCATTTCTGATGTACCTTTTCCTCAGAATCCCTACTTTATTTATGAAATCTTACAACCTTGTTAGTTAACTTCATGTCCCTATATGACGCTTTTATTCAAGCTACACAATGCATAATTCTTGGACAACGAAAGTTCTTGTTCTCTCTCAATTCTCGGTAGTAAAATAAATATTCAGTGCCCTACTTCTCAATATAATGACATTCGACAGTGCAATGAACCTTGAAAGAGACAATGAGATAGCATATTTCTTTGACATAAATAAATTCTTGAGTTTTTATTAATCTTAACCAAAGCAAATCAAAATCTCGTTTTCAGCAAACAGAAAAGATTATGCTATTTTTGTATTAAAATTACAAAAACTGATTCAATTGGTGATGGTCACAATTAAAATGATGCAACAGTTATCTTTTTTAAGCTTTATTTTTCTCCTTCCACTTTCTCCTCGGCTTTCTCTTCCACACTTGAGCTCCCTTCCTCATCCTTTTTCTCGATGTTTTCAACCGGAACTACTGCATTAGCAACTAGTGCTTGTTGCACCGCTTGAGCCTGCTCTATTTCCAAGTGCATTAGAGCTAACTGCTCCAAAAGATCCTGAACTGTTATCTCTTGCTCTTCTTCGTCTATAATTGGAGGTGGAGGGACGCTGGAAATTTAGAATATTTTTTTATGAAACGGAATTATCGAGAATATTTTTTAAATGCTTCGTTACTAATTCAAAATGATTTCGTCTTCATCCAACTGCTCCACAAAAGCCATGCATGCGGACGTTATGACGTTTGAAACTGGGTCGTTGCTTGCCATTTCATTGGTTTATGAGAAAATGGTCTTGTGTGTTACGTTGACGTGTACATCCATTTAGACAAAATTATAAACATGCCATAAAATGAAAAGAAAGTTTGCCAGTCACGGTTGCTTCTGTCATGAGCCTATCATGATTGTTTGATTATGAACAGTACTTAAATACAATAATGTTAACAGGACTTGCATCTCGCAGTAAAAAAGCTCAAGATGGTGGAACAGTAGCTGTAGAAAATATGAATATGTGTATTTAATGCGCTTTTGTAAGTCTCAGCTTGAAAATTAGTCGATAAGAAAATGAATGCTTTCATACAAGACGTATTTTTCAGCAATTTTAACATAAAGATTTACTTTCAGCATAAAATTTTGCATAAAAATGATAAAAGGCTATAAATGCACTTGCACTCGAGGCGACTACGACTGACAACCATTGGCTGTAGCTTCAATACATGAATTGGTGGATCTTAGACATCGGTTTCCAAGCCTCCAACTTGAAAAAGAAAACCAAGGACTTCACTATGATTGAAGAATTTAATGTAGATTTTTAAGTTCTGAAGTAGACATACCATTCATTCCAATTCCAGCCTCAACCTTACTGTCCTCTGCAACTTTCTCAGTTGGAATCTCATTTTGCACCTCCTCATTTTCAGCCATCTCATCCTCTGAACTCGGACCAATACTATTCATTAACCGCTCCCTCTCCTTTTTCATTTTCTCAATTTCCTTTACCAATTCATCTTTCTCCTTTTGTTTCTTAGAAAGGAGTTCTTGCAGCCTGAAAGTTTTAAAATTGCGTCTAAAATTCCATCACGATTTTAAAAATATTTTTTACTTTAATTTTCTTACTCCTTCAACCGCTTTTGTGATAAAGCATCAGACTTTACAAAGTGATGATATCTTTGCAAACTTTTCTGGATACTTTGCCAACGCTTGATGGTCTCGTCGAGAACCTCTTCGCTGGAATCGTATTCGATTTCCACCTCGTAGTCACTTCCGCTGTCCATTTCAAATAATTTTGTTTTCAGTTAGATCAAAACAGAGAAAAGTTTCTTGGAATCAATTTAAATGTTTTTGGTTTTGGCTTTTATATAACTGCTTCAAACACAAGTACTCTTCCTACCAGACAACTATGAAGAATGATTGTGCAATGATAAAATTCTAGACAATATCCATAATAATCCGCATGAACTTATCATAAGCATGGCTAGGGCAAAAACACTCGAAGCGTCTTTAAGAATCAAGTGGAAAGAAGGGTAGATCAAGATCATGAAGATGAATAGCATTTTGCACAAGATACTCTCTTTGAAATTACAGTGCAGTGCCCTGTCAGAGTTTTAGATAAAGTGAAACCCGATATTATATGATGGATATTTTTCTTATGACTTCTTCAATGGATGAATGGATCAAGGAAACTTATTTTAAAAAATCATTTTATTTAACCAAAAGCATTTCCACAAAATCATGAAAAATATTATTTGACATGCTCAACTTTCCTTTTAACTTTCTCCAAACTCTCCTCCTCTTAATTCTTACCCTGCTTTTGGTACTGGTCATATTTATTAAAGAAGAATCGGAAGAATGGGTTGTTGTTGTCATCAATGAAAACTTGCTCTCCTCCCTCACATCCTTTGCTCTCAGCTTGTCCTGCAGCATTTTCTTCCTCGTCATCCTCTTCTTCTTCTTCCTCCTCCTCTTCATCAACTTCTGGAATTGTCTCAATAGGACCCTCATCACTAACAAATATTTCACGCCCGTGCTCATCCAGGTATAAAATGGGCTCTGCATCCTCATCCATCATCCGCTCAAACTCTAAAAGTCTTGCGTGGGCATCTCGAACATCGTGTTCGCTCCTGGAATAAAAATGATTGAGAACACCTCACGTTTTAACCATCACTGTTGACACTTTCACTTAATTTATTCAAACTTACTCCCGAACACGGTCCCCCATAGCAGCCAACCTTTGTTGGAGCTCTTGAATGTCGGGATCCTCCTCCTCCTCCGCAATTTCAAGTTTGGCTTGGTTATTGTCAGACATTTTAATTCACTCCTAAAATAGTAAAATCATTCAGCTCACTTTTGAACAGTTCACATCTTTAAACTTAATCTAAAAATAATTTACCTCAAAAACGTTTCGTGAAAGATTTAATTAGTCAACTTGGTTCAACTCAGAGTGCTAAATAGGAGGGAAGCTTCTGCTGAATCACGAGAAATAATCTAGGCCATAAGAACAACGACAGTAAAGCCTCTTGGTATTTTCATAATTGTTTTGCTGACGTAAGCATAACATAAAATTTGTCCTCACACAAAACACACACTCAACAAAGTCATCCAACTCTCTGGCTGGAAAACTTTGAGCAAGTCTCGTCAATTACCCTTTTTGATCATAAGCATTTCCTTTACTGGCAGATGTTTCAACCGAAATGGCTCATACCGAAAAAGAATCATCTCAAATTTCTTTAATGCATTTAATGCTAATGGTCGGGAGAATTTGCGGCGTAATTATGTATGCATTTTGTAATATGATAGTTAACTTTATAATTGCGATTGCGACATGTGTAAAATCATTTAAGAAAAACTAATTTAATTTTCACTGTTTTTATTCAAAATCTTTGAAATCCTTTAAAAATTACAAATTATTCCTCGACATCCACCCCAGAAACAAAAATTCCCCTATTCCTACCACTTCGGCCGCCTCCACTTGTTGCAATCGCTTGTCCCCTGATATAAATCTCGCTATCCAGCAAGTTCTGCAGCTGCCTTGCTTCATTACTCAATAAGCTGGGAGGTGAAAGGTGGAGTTCACAAACCCTAAAATGAAAACAATAATTTTGCATACTTGCACCAAACACATCAATTACACAAGAAAATCTTACAAACGCCTCAACCCTTGAATTGAATATGAATGGTTAATCCGCAGCCTCGACAATCTCATCATAATTTCTCTCGCAACAACCATATACTCTCTTGGTTCCGTTTCCTCGTTTGGACTATTGTTTTCAGTAAGGTGGGGAAGAAAATCGGTGTAGCGTAATGATGGATGTTGTGGAGTTGACATTTTGATGGGAGCTCAATTTGATTAATGGGAACTGATTAAATTCTTTGACTTTTTCTAACCATATGCTTTCTGTAAGTAATAAGCTTCTTCTCGTCAACGTTTAACTTAATTATAGTATTTACGGGATAGCTTCTATTCTGCTAATGACAAAGGAGGTTTCGTAATAAAAGTTTTGTATGAATTGACACGTTTAAGAGTGGCTGCAGCTGCGCTTGAATTACCCTCTATTCGGTTATAAAACTACAAAAAAAGCATGAGTTAAATATAACTAAAAGTTTATCAGATTTTTGTCTACCCTTTCACAAATGTACTTACAAATATTATAGCCTTGCCCAACTCATTTTCTTACCTGAATATTTAAAACTGGACGACCGCTCCAAAGCAATTTAAAATTTTACGTAAATTGACGGTTTTTAGAATAAAGTACGTAAAATTGGATAATGATTTTCAATTTTTTCAGGCATGTCAAAAAAGTAGTCAAAACCCGCATATACGAGATAAGAATAACTTTTACAGTCACTGCTTGTATAATAGTTGGAATATTTTATGAAAAATTGAAGCCATTACCCGGCTTTCACCACCAATTCAAGAATATTAGAAGTCATGGTTAAATGATTAGACACGTCTGAATAATCTGACTTTAAAAACGCGACTCGATTTTCACCCAACAAATCAATAAACTAGCTCGTGAGCCGCCTTAAAATTTGTTGGACAACTTTCACTCAAAAGCTCACACCCAGTGACAATTCTACTCAAGATTAATCATGGAGTCAGTCAAATCTCTCTACAACTTTTACTATACCCTTTGGAAGTCAACAGCTCATATTAATATTTCGTATGACAAAAATTCCCACACAATATCCCCCATAAAATCTAGGCGCTCCCAACTCAACAACTTTCTCGCTTTCTATTTCATCCTTTTCCACATTGTTCAATCATCTCGCTGTCTCTTCGTCTTCAACGATTCGATTATGGTTTTAGTCTGCATTTGTTGGATAAATGGATTCTCAATGGGGGCGTTTGGCCACTGCCTCAACTCAATCTTACGAGGAGACCAGTGCTTGCTCACTTTAAAAAGACTTTTTAATTTCCAGCTTCGTTTTTTCAACCTCTTCCCACTTGCTGGAAAACGCTACAGTAAACAATGCAAGAAAGTGCTTGGCGCCTACTTTTACATGTGGATAAGCTCAATTAACGGTCAAATACATCATTACTTTACCCAGCCTAATTTCTACTCTTATCTTTACTCATATATTGAAAGCCCAAAGGAAAAGGTTAACTTCTTAAACGCGAATGATAAGCTACGCATTTCACTCTTCTCAGTTCATGACATTTACGCAATGTTTTTAAACTATGGACATATTGTCTTAGCTGATATGTCAGTTTACTTGACTTGTGGTTGCGTAGTCCAATGTTTAAAATCACTTTCTTCACCGGAAGTTGAAATGAACCGTAAAATGGGATTTAGTTCTGCGATAAAGTTTTACAGACAACTCCAACTTCTGACATTAGACATCACTCAAAGTTATGGAAAGATGACTTTCTTCGTAATCTGCTTTAATGCAATCCAAGCTTCACTGTCTTTATATGGCTTAATGCGCTTACTGGAATATTTATCTTTGGAAAGTTGCTTTTTATTTTGGGCGAATCTTGCATTTTTTAATATGAGGTTTCCTCTAGGATGGAAGTGTATGGCGGATGTGCAAGAGGAATCAAAGGAATTTCTTTCATTTTGGAAGCAGAAAATATATTTGTTCTCTGGAAGAGAAAGGAAAATATTTAAGAGAGTTATAAATTCTTTAAGAAAACTGGAGTATATTGTTGGATGGAAGTATTTTCCAATGAATAATTTTACACTGTTGAATATTATGTTGATGACTACGTCAAATGTTATATTTTTCTTGCAAGCGGCAGAATAAAAGCTGGAAGAGCTTAAGAGAAAGCTTCCTCAACTGAAGTTCGAATGGAGTCTTTCTCTCCCGCTTTACTTTCAATTCCATCAGATACAGGCGCAGTTTCTAACAGCCTGAGTTAAATTAAATTAAATTAAAATAAGATTTTAAGAACTTATTAGATTCAGATATGCTTACTCTTTTGCTCTGGTTGGTTCTGTTTGATTCCACTGAATCTCTTCAATAATTACTTTAGGAATGTAATCCTTCTCCGGTTCCAATACATATCTTGGGTACCAATCTCGACTAGGACGCAATCTCCCAACTATAATTTGAAATTAAAAAAGTGAAAGTTGTTGACTTTCTCCAGCTAAAACTGACTTATGGCTTCTAACCTCGTCTATATCCTACAATGCTTGGATCACTTTGCTCTTGCCCTCGCCGTGGCACAGGCACAAATCGTGACGAATGAGTTGGTCTAGACCTATAGGTGAATTAAATGTTATAAACTTATTTATAAAACTTTCTAAGAAAATAAACCGAATAAATAATAAATTGCTTACAAAATTCTAAAAAATCGATTTCTTTCGGCTTCACGCAAGTCGTCGTTATATTGAAAAGGTATTTGAGATGATCTGTTGCAGAGGCCGTTATCACGAGCCCAATTATTGTTGACAGAATTTATATCAATATTAAATTGATTTTCATCTAAATTAAATGGTTTTGGAGTTTGTTTTCGCCTCGGCATGCTTTTCCGTTAAAATGATAATTTTAATTTGAGTCAATGATTAACTGTCAAGTAACAGGCACGAGTCTAAACATGAGAAAGATGGCATTCCACTTTCAACTTTATGTACTTGTGACAGATGCATGCAATGGTGAAATTTGCCATGAAATTCGCGAATGAGATAATCTGTATCCTAGATTTATTCACAGGCATGGATTAGATGCATAATATCTTATTATGAGGAGTATATAGAATGTATTTATGTCCCAAAATAGCTGCGCAAAACTTAAGTCAAATGTATAAACAAATCATGCTTCCTGTTATGGGACAAAATGCAACGAAACACTGATTATTCTGTAAAGAAAAAGTTTATTTGATTTTTTTAACAAAACATTTTTCAAATCGGATCAAAAATTTCTACCAAAGATCTGCTTTCTATTTTCTGACTACAAATTTTCTACTTCTTGCTTATAAACTGCATTTTAAAATGTTTTTGAAACTTCAACTTTCACTCCTCAGCATCCTCGCTTTTGACAACAATACCATCAGACGGCACTCTTGGTCTCTGTCTGGGAATGCCTCGTACGATAAGAAAGGCGATCTTTTTGCATTTTCTCCTCCTATCATAGCTGAACCCCATTAGCCTGAGCAATAACGGGGTCCTTTGACGGAAACTGCATGTTAAAAAGTTGATTAAAATTACCATTTTCTCGTCAAAAATTTATATAAAAATCATTTTATGTACATAACTTACTCACGATAAATCCTCTGCAAGTGCTCATACGTCACAGTTTTCGTTGCCCCTCTTCGAACAAATGTAGTTTTCTCTTGCAAGTTTGACTCAACGCCATTTTCAACCATGCAAACGGTTACACGGACGCCACGGAAGCGATAACGGTATCTTGATTCGCTTGCCATTTTAACAGCCGTACTCACATTAAATGTGACTAACAATAATTATTGTAGATTTCTTATTCTCTATTTTGTTAACATCTGCTCCTCTTTTGGGTTAGCATAATATAATATTAACTGGCAGTAGTTCATTAGCTGAATCAGCAAAACGGACAAAAGTATTGCCTAAATAGAGGAAAAAATAGAAGATGGTGGTATTGCATAAAAGAATGATGATGATGATGACATAATGCGTCTCAAATATCAAGAGCTTTGATTCAAGACGAGGGATGCAATGCACTCGGGAGAAGGAAAGAAGAGAAGAAATGGTTCGGGTGATATGATGAAGTGGCATAATTAACATTGGCTAGATTATGACAAGCCTTTGTAATGATAAAAGTTGGAGACATTTTTTACTAATTTTGATTCTAAATTTTCTTCATTTATTTTTGCTTTTCATTTATGGCTCAAAAAATATATGCATTTCACAAATATTTTTACACTGTTGATTCTCCATCTGGTTTTGGATCGTCATTTTGGTCACTGTCACCATCCGCTTTCTCCTCTTCCTTCTTTTCTGCATCAATTCTGCTTTCCTTGAGTATTTCTTGCATTCTAAACAGTAACAATTTCCCATTTTTATTAAATGAATAATTAACCTCTAAATAAATTACCTGTTAATCATTCTAAGAACTGCATACTGTTCCCTTAGAATGGCCGCTTGGTCAGGATCAAGGTAAACTTCAAGTGGCACTGTTCCAGGCGGATAAGATTCATAGGAATGGAGCAAATCTAGCTCTTCACGTGTCGGAACTTGAAAGTTTTGCTCATACTCTTCGTCATATGAACCTTCACTATCAGAAGATGACTCTTCATCCTCTTCGACACCGTCCCTTCTGATGTCCTCCCACCGATCTAATTTATAAAACCATAGACACGATGGCGTGATTTACTA
The DNA here is from genome assembly GCA_027743725.1 of Rambutsinella grinnellia. Classification (NCBI taxonomy): domain Eukaryota; kingdom Metazoa; phylum Arthropoda; class Collembola; order Entomobryomorpha; family Entomobryidae; genus Rambutsinella; species Rambutsinella grinnellia. The sequence goes on along the minus strand of JAHZMU010002944.1, from coordinate 6,648 downwards.
ATCATAATGAAATCAGATAGAAATAAAAAAATATTTATTAAACTTTCACCATCTTCTGGGATATCCAAATGCATATTTTCCTGATTAAAAATGTCCGAAAGTAAAAAGATCTTTTTAACAGTCAACCCTCCTGACCACTTGCCAAAGAATGGACCAGGTCTACTATTCTGTTAGCTAAATACCTTCTCAATTTTATCTACTGTCAGCTCCTAAACATGAGATTATACAAAGAAAAGATAGTGGGGCACGCTGCACTTTATCATAACTGGGTTAGGGTGAGACATGAAATTAGAGTGACAAGTGACAATCTCATTCGCAATTTTGGAAGATGCATGATTTAGGATAGAGACATGCTTGATCAGATTTAGTACAGGGTGTACTTTTTGCAAAGCAAAACGGCTTCTCTCGATACGCATGCATGCGTGTAAAATCGCAAAAAAACACTTCAAAGTACTGTATCAGTACTGTATAAACAATATTTTATTATAATTCATATACAACAAGAATAAATATCATATCATGATTCTAAATTGAATTAATATCCACTCACAAGACAGTGACTGATTGAGAAAAAATGCAATCTAAATTGGATAGTTTGACAAATCATCTTCATTATATCCATTAATGATCAAACTCAAACTGACTAATTGTTGTCGAGTTTGACGGTATTTGACTCGAGTCACTTGACTTAGTGCTTGACATATGACTAGACTTGACACTCGCGTTAGTCCCTTTATTCTGCTGCTGCCCTTTGCTCACAGTGCAAACATAGCCTGTGCCTGGTCTCGGTCTTCTTGCAGTCCGCCTCTTTCCTCCAAGACATTTAAATTTCTTTTTCAACTGCTTCCAAGTATGTTTCTTCCAAACGAACATCAGAAATACAGCAATGCCCTGGGAGGCGTTGAGACAATCGGTGAAAATGAAGATGTTTTGGACTTTTGCAGTTCCATACATGTATTCAAAGCTCCAAGCAATTACCTAAACATTTAAATTGTATTTAAACTAATTGTAAAGAAACGTTTAACTATTTCCATACTTCAAATATCCAAATAATCCCCATAATCAAGAATAGCCTGGTAAACAACTGAAGCCTATCATAATCGCATGATGTACTCTGCCTCTTCGCAATTCTCGTCTCACGCTCACGGTTTCTCAGACTGATCAATGTGCATACAAAAATGATCAAGTTGATCAAAAGGAGAACTCCAACAAAGCCGTAGAAATAATGGAGCTGAGCGACCTTCTGACGGGTATCGAATACGCAAGACTTTTCACCGATTCCGGAACCCGGCATACCACACAAGAAGCCAAGGCTAGAATTCCTTAAAAACAAGTAGAGCGTCATATTTAAATCTAAAAATAGTCTAATTAGTTATTACTTACTCATCACAACTGTCAACTGCCAACAACAAAAAGGTAATAGCCGCAGGGGATCCCACAGAGAAAACGGCAAAATCAAGAAACCGCCTTTTCCCTCGGACTTTTACAAACCCACTCATTATAGTATTCCTACAAAGTAAAAATTATTAAATTATATTTTAACAATTAGCATTTTTATCTAACCTGAAGGACAGCCATAGATCCAAATTCATTGACGTCAGCCAAAAGAAACATGATAGGAAGAAGAAGTGGAGGGCATATCCTATAAATAGAATGCTATTATAATAATTGTGATTGAAACTAGCATATTTATATCAAAAGTTTACCTAAAGCCCGACAGAAACCTTTTGACAACTCATAAATCTGCTCTGTCCAAATTTGGGCTATTGTCAACAAAGTGAAAGTTAGTAGGAGGGATAAAGCATAAGCAAACTGGAGCCATCCGGGAAGATGTAATTCTTTCCATAATATTCCATAGACGACACAAGTGATGAGAAGGAAAAAGCATGATATTCCAGTCAAAGTAGTGTAGACGATAGTCCAATCCTTGATTTTTATTTAAAAATAAATAAATAATGACTAATAGAAAGCTTCAAACTTACAAATAACCCTTCCATTAGCCTAGTTTCTTCATTATCATAGCAGACCATCGCCATTTGGCTTGACATTATATTTTCATCCACTTCATCCTCGACCACAGCCTCAAAGCAGTATTCCCCCGGTGGGGTTTCGCTTACACTTCCATTCTGTACTGTGACTAGTACGCCATCCCCTTTTATGTAGTAACTAAAAGGGGAAAGTAAAATATGGAGAAAGTGGAGAAAGTTCAAATAAACCATTTACAACTTCCGCTTCTCTTGTAATTTGACGGGGAATGAATGATTACATGAGTGGTATAACTCCAATTCATCATTTTACCGAAAAAGTTTGCCTTTTGCATTTAATTTTATTTTCAGCTTCCTCTTACCTGTCATACGTGTCCGAGTAGACTTCATAGTTTTGCACGCAACTTGGAATGCCTGTTAACCAAGTGACTGGTAACGAAGTGGAAATAGTTGCGTCATCCTTTCCTGAAAATTTTCTAGTATTATTATCAGGTAAAATGTTCAAAATTGGAGAAAATTATTCGGAAAATGTGACCCATGAGGATAATGCGTGTTTGCAAATAATTAGCTTTTTAATATACTGCGTAGTATGGATAAAACGCTTTTTGTATGTATTTTATGTACGCTTGTTATTATTCATACCTAATGGAGAAAGCTGCCAGGGGCTGTCATGTTTGACACAAGTGAAGCTTGTCATATTTAACGCTGTTGAGGGAGGGCAACATTTCAAAAGGCATGGCCTTGATTGCGTCCCAGGTGGGGTGACTGTTTCTACTTGAAACTGTAAATGGTTGCTTGGACTATGGCAAATTTCAGGAATGCAGTATTGAATAACTATTATGTCCTCGGATAGCCTATAATATTAGTGAAATTCAACTTTAAATTCATTTAAATTAATTAAAAGCTATTACATGCTTACCAGTCAATGCAATAATCTTTCGGATCAACTATAAAATACGCGTCCTTCGCCAACAATGGATAAGCCCTCGTGAAAAATTGCAAGCTTGATGTAAATTTTGCATTTGCTTTAGAAGAGCTGATGTTAACCAAAGGTTGACTCCACGGATCGAGGCATTTGGGGCGTCCTGTGGTAAGTCTACAATCAATGTTTAAATAGCTTTGTTGTTTCTTGAAGGGATCCCCTTAAACTTCAAGTTTGTACTCACCTTATTAATCCATAACTGAAATTGCTATTTGAGACAAGTCCCGCAACTATCTCCTCCAGTTCCTTTACCGGAGTAAAAGATCTTTCAGTACAGATCCCTCCATCACTGAACACTTTTCCAGGAGCACAGCATTTCTGAATGAATAACTGATTTTGCTCTGGCTCATCAAGAAAATGGATATGATAGCCTTCATGGCTATCAGGAACTGTTTGCGATTCCGATGCAAATACAAATGGACAGAGAAAAAGAAAAGAAACTACAAACAAATAACTAAATTGCATCATTAAAAATTAAATGTTCAAGTTTTAAAGATTCCAAACATGTTTGCGGGTCTAAGAGCTGCGTATAATTCCTTGAACTTCACTACACAAAGCTGAGACGCTAGTCAGTAAAAGTTCAACAAGGTCAAAGTTGTAAAGGTCAGGTAAGAAGAAATGGAGAAGTCATATCAATTGAGAATAAATTGCTTTTTGTTGTACCCGACTCGCCAGCCCGATAAGAACTAAAGTGTAAGAGAGTTGACACAACAAACCTTGATCTTTCACGCTGCTTCCAGTCGTCTTTATAAATGACTAACGGATTTTCATGACTTCTTGGCTCGCACTGTTGCGCTCTGGAGGATTGTGTGGTGAGCCGGAACAAAATGCGCTAATGAGATGGATATAAAAGTAAGCACTTACGTAAGTAAGCTCTGCTATTATATAGCAGATTGTTGTTTTGTGCTCCATTACATGAACTCTTTGCAACTGTCGCAGAAGCTTTTTGCATAGCCATATTTTTAATCAAGTGACTGGGAGAAAGCATGCAACATTGAAATTAGCAAAAACAGCGTATGCCCATTGATCATGAAATGATTTCATGACTAATTCCAAAAAATATCTGCAGTATTGGGGCATAGAGACATGTTCAACTGTTTAAGTTTAAGAATACATTTTACAATAAAAATGCAAAGGTCTGGTGCAAACTTCTTATGCAAGCTGAAGTTGATGGTCAAAGCATAAAACAATGACTTATTGTGTTCAATTTGCAGCTCGGCTAAAATTGGGAGTTAAGCAAGTGATAAAAAGTAAATAAAGAAGTCATTGTCGACAGGTCGCGGCTTATGCCATACAAGAATTAGCAGGCAGATGAGAATTGGTTCATATAAAAAATCTATAGAGCGTGAAATAGTTGAACTGCACTTATTTCAAAACTTTTAATAACACTTTTATGATGTGTGCATCTGCAAAACAATTTAACACGTGGCAAGACGTCCAGAGTATTTAAAATTCTTCTTTTCTTACATAAATTCATATTATTAAGGCGCATGATGCATAACAAATCCTTTTCAGTTCAAGCATGTATGGGTGTTAAATCATAGGTTAGATAGAGTTCATTCTAGATCGGATAGAATTAAAATTGAACGAAATTTGCTGATGCGATTCCATCGAAATTTGATGACGCGAAACGGGATACATCTGCAATCTTTGCTGTACCTCAGAATTTCGTTATGGCGATTGAAATAAAAGTGATATTGTTACTTTTGAATTTTTTTTATTGTTTTGACAAAATTTAGATTATTTGCATTTTTATAAATTTCGCATATTTACAGTTAACCTAATAAAAAATTGATACATATCCTAAATGTTAAAATAATTTAATTTCATCATGTCTTTACGAAATTTACTCTTCAGCATTTCCGTTCATCCTTCCAAAATTCTTTTCAGCCTGAACCACATCATTAAACGAAGTTACAATCCGCTTCTGCTCCTCTTCATTTTTGTATGCAAAATTATCACGGACAAGGTTCTTAAAAGCCTTCCTTGCTTTGACTGGGAGTAGACTGTAAATTTAGATAAAATTTAATTCGCATATTTAAGCTTAAAATAATTCATATAAACTTACAAGTCTGAAATCAGAATGTAGAGTGGGATCTCCTTCGGTAAATAAATGTACTCATACTCCCTTCTCATCCCTTCCACAATTTTCTGTCCAACGTGCTCAGGCTCCAAGAAATTTTGAAAGAATCCAAGTAATTTACTGGTCTTCTTAAATTCCAAGGTAGTCAATAACGGAGTTTGGACAAAATAGGGGTAGACCACAGAAACTTTGATTCCATCATGACCAAACATCTCCAACTCCATTTTTAAGGACTCTGAATATCCATTAACTGCAAACTTGGAGGCGACATAGGGCAACGCCAATGGTCCCGCTTGAAGACCACCCATTGAACATGTATTGATAATTCTTCCATGATTCTTTACAACCATATCGGGCAAAAATTGACGGATAATCCACAAATGACTCATTAAATTTACTTGAATCGTCTTGTCAACTTCAGAGTTGCTTTGCAGAAGCATGTTTCCAGGAGAAGTAATTCCGGCATTGTTGAAGAGGATTGAGATGGGTCCAACTGTAGACTTGACTTTCAACGCACACTCGTCAATATTCTCTCTTTTTGAAATGTCAACAGCAAAAGGATAAATCTTGTGACCTCTTCGATTCCCAATTAGTTTCAATTCAGAAGCCAACTTTTCCAGACCGGGTTTGTGCAAATCCCAAAGAACAAGCTTGATATTGGATCCGTTGCGGAGCAACTGCTTACAAATTTCTTTCCCGATTCCTCCAGCAGCTCCGGTTACCAATATTGTCTCCCCATCAATTGGTTTCATAGGAGGGGGAATAAGTTGCCTGTAGAAAGCTTCAGCATACCAACAAATGAGTTGGAGGAAGGCGAGGGTCAAACTTAAGAAACTTGCAAAGATATCTCCGAGACCCATTTTAAAAACTTTTTAAGAAGTCGTCAGAGATGAAGTCGCACTGATTTTTTCTTGACGAATGCCACTTGCGCTGATCTCGTTTATTGACTACACTTTTTATTTATCCGTTGATCAGATAAAAGTAATTTTCAGTTTTTAAATCTCAATAAATTTAATTGAAAAACTCGTGATGCATTCAATTGAGAGTTTGCAACCGAATATTTGCAATTAAAAACCGTTTAAATTGCAACAAAAGTGTTTAACCTGACGATGTGTTTGCAAAGTGTAATGATTTGTGGAACTAATTGTTGTAATCTGTGAGAGACGTCACTTGTCAACCGCAAGTTTTATATTTAAAATGCTTGAAATGAACAGGACGTGTTACCCAAACGGCTTACATTCCACTTCTGAATTTTGATTTCTGATCGAGTTTGAAGGTAAACCATTTACAACATAATCGTCCATCCGGTTTATTATATGTTTATTGTTAATAGCGTGATTTGTATTGCTTAAGTTGGTAGTTCAGGTACAGCAAATTAATGTCAAGCGTAGCATAACATAAAACATCAGTGAATTGGAGTAATTGCAGAGAGATGAAAAATTAGTGAAGTGATAGCGTTCAGCGTTCCGCTTTATGGTCATCTTCAGCTAGACTACAAAATGTAACCTAAAGACAAATCTTGGGCGTTGTCAGACAATCTATTGCACCATTAACCTTTGGGATGAAATATGAAAGAATGTGAATCGAGAGCCTAATTG